>VXCM01004033.1:119360-151860 GCA_014773175.1 Lucifuga dentata
AGAGAGAGAGAGAGAGAGAGAGAGAGAGAGAGAGATCTGGTTCTTCACAGCGCAGATGCTACAAGTAACACTGCACAGACGAGCTCATTTAAATTCTAAAGCCTCTGGGAGAAATAGTGTCTGCAAAATGTGGCTTTAGATGGAACTAGTTTACAAGGCTTGTTTAAGAAATGCCAAATTGTTTGTGAACTCACCAGGGTGGAGATTAGAGTGCAACCTCCAATTTTCTATTCGTACACTGAACACACTCCGTCTCCGTTTCTCTCTTCTTCTCTTCTCTCCAGTCCAACCAGAGATCCTCAGAGTAAACGCTCATTACAGTGAAACCTCAGGCCCTGGCCTCTCCCTGGTCCTTTTCGCCTTGATACGATCCAATCCACCTGCCACCATCAAGTTCGTGGACCAGTCTGGTCAGCCGGTGGCCAACACCTCCGACTTCCTCATCCTGGACTCGCGAAGCTACCCCTGGCTGACCAATCACTCGCTGAGGGTCACACTCAGCAATCTGTCAGGGAATCTTTCATTGAACGCCACCAACAGTATTGGAATGGTGCAAAGCAACCTCACACTGGCAGGTCAGGAATGGAAAATCTGCACTTCCTGTCTCATTTTTAAACTCTGCTTTTTCAGTTAAAATGTTCTCTGATGAGTACAGTTCAGGAATCTCTCTCTCTCTCTCTCTCTCTCTCTCTCTCTCTTTCCCTTCCTTCCTCTAGAGTTCCTGCAGTCTCGTGTGGAGGTGCCAATGCTAGGAATCGTGACTGGAGGAGCTATGGCCTTCACCGTCCTCCTCATCCTCACCCTGATCGTACTCTGTCTCATGCAAAAAAACAAGAACAAGTCAATTGGTGAGAATCGCTGAAGCGTCATATCGCACTTGTGTGCACTGTTGCAATTTCATTTTGTCTTCAACACTGCATGTCTTTGTGTTATTACAGATGAACCAGTGGAGATTCTGATGACCAAGAAAAGGTAAATGATGTAATCAGATTACTTTCATGGAGTATTTGTGTTAAGGCGCCTCTTAACCAACTTGAACAGTGTCAGAGTCAAAATAAGTAAAGAGAGCCAACATGACTGGTTAAAGTCCCATCAGCCAATTAAACATGAACAGCAGATCAAAACAGCAGTAGATATTTAATAGAAAGTAATGGAAGTACCAAATAAATCAGGAAGAATGTCACCAAAAACCCACATCCTTTTACTAAACACACAGCATTGTGTTTGAGTCTTCCAAAGCGGGGAGATGATATGTGCCAGTCAACACGTCAAACTGCGTTGGAATAAAACCAAATAAGTGGAAGTCTGATCCAGTTGGATTTGAAAAATACACTGACTTGACATTTCTGAGAGAAGAAAAGAAGCAGAGTGGTGTGTTTAAGATTTGTCTGTGTGGGTTTCCTCCGTTTGAACCTGCAGTCCACAGACATGCGGACTGCAGATTGGAAACTCTAAATTCCTGCAGTTGGAGTCTGCTGCTGCATTTGACTTAAACTCAGAATTTGGAATTTTGACCTCCGACTGAGAAAAGTCAAAGCAAACACCACCTCAACACAGAATTCCTACTTGGAATGTTAGGCAAGCTTCTTCAACCCTGAATTCAGTTTTGACATCATTTCAATATGGCTGCTCAGTGTGAACAGTCATTTCTGTATTTAGAAATGAATGTTTAGATGCATTTTCTTTAAACCAATCTGCCTACAGACACGGTAACAGGTTCAACATAAAAACCTGGCAATGCAGCAGCTGTTTTGAAAAGATAAATACCGTAGTTCATAAATGTTTAAATGTTTAGCTTCTTTTGGTTCAATAGAGCAAAAAAACAAAAGTTTTCATGGAGGAGTCCATGTTGTCTCCCACTTTTAAAGCTTGAATGCTTGGTGGTCATAAGTTCCGCATTACAGCTTCCCAGCTCTGAGGTACAGTGAATGCAGCATAAGAGTCAGTCTGTTTCTATGTGTTGGCCCTTGATAGACCGGTGATGTGTTCAGGGTGGATCTTGCCTCTCATCTAATGAATGCTGGGATACGTTCCAGCCCCCAGCGACCCTGAACACATCAGAGATGTTAAAGGACAATACTGGCAATCGTGCATGTTTGAGCCTAATATTTTCAATTTTCATATGTGTTATGTTACTGACAATCATTTCCTGAAGGATAAAACCGTATTTCAGATTCCCTGATATTTTGCAAAATCTCTTAATCTTCAAAATCAAATATTCAAGCGATACACCCACCTTAAAAATTGATGTTTTGCCTGCTAATAGTTATGAAGTCGCAGTTGTTTAAGTTTTTCAATAAACCTAAATCTTCTTTTGGGACTATATTCCTCGGTGACATATTCACATTGCGCTTAAACACTAAAATTATGTAACTTCTAAAAAAAAAAAACCTGAATACACATCATGTTCAGGATGATGGATTAACTATCCCAAGAACATTTCATGTATCAACAAGTTGATTTTAATACCGTACCAGAATGAACTGAAACCAATGGCGGTCTGGAAGGTAGGAACATTTTTTTTTCTTAATTCACTGTTCCAGTAGTATGCTTTGGGGAATGATTGTCAGTAACGTTACGTGTATAAAAAGTGAATATATTAGGCTCAAACATGCACGATTGTCGGTATGGTCCTTTAATTAAAAATACTCCCATGACACCTCCAATAGTTCAATAGAACCATCTCATTTTATGTGTAGATATTTTAATAATTCCTTACAGTCACCCATATTACATTTACACCACACTGATGTACTTGTGCTGCACTTCACCTGATCATTTCCAGCCTTGCCGTCCATCTCAGCAAACATTAGGGCAGGGGTGTCAAATTCAATCACAGATGGGGCCAAAATTAAAAACTGGGTCCAAGTTGAGGCCAAACAGGGTCTACCTTTATTGAAAACAGACTTAAATTGGCCTCGTTTTCATCAGAGGTTTATGACAAATTATTCATACACTTATATGAACTTCACTTTACCCACTGCTCCCAAGATATGTTAGAGAATTCAGAACAAACCAGAGGTGTGGAAAAAACAGACAAATAAGAGATCAAATTCAAATAAATAACACATCAGCATCATTCATTTTTTTTATATCTCCCTCTGTATCAGCAGTGTTTCACTGACTCATTTCCAATGAAAAAGTTTTATCAATGCAATCAAAAATAGCCAGAAAACTGTAATTTCTCTCAAGCGATTAACACCAACAAGCAAAATGAGAATAATATTTTAATGTGATCATGCCTTCTTATGTTATATTCTTTAATTACGGCCACATCATCTCTGCAACAAGGCAAACAGTTTATCCCTAATAAACAGGNTTATATTCTTTAATTACGGCCACATCATCTCTGCAACAAGGCAAACAGTTTATCCCTAATAAACAGGTTTTCTAACTCCACCTGTGTTGAAAGCCTGTTTTCAGAGTCCACCTTTCATTTGGCCATTTCCTCCACAGGCTAGCTTAAAGTTCATTAAAAGTGACTACATGGGCACGGAGGGGAGGGGAGGGGAGCTGGTGCTTGCTGGTGTTGATTGATGCACCGGCTGCTGCAGTGCATTGTGGGATTTGTAGTATCCGTAACGTGTGCGCTATGTACCATGGCCCAGTTATTATAGAAATTAGATATTAACTTGTGCGCCAGATGTAATTGTACCGCGGGCTGGATGTGGCCCGTGGGCCTTGAGTTTGACATATGCATTAGGGGAATGGAAGAGAAACACTTATGAAAGCATTTTTCTGCACTTATGAATACTTTATGTGTCCTGCAGACTGATACTGCATCAAATCCACGTTTGATATATCTCACCTCCATTTTATTTCCACAGTGACTCGGCCAATCTGAAGACAGAGAAAGCCGATAAGTCTTACATCCCCAGAGAGAACATGTCTCTGCCTGCCAACATGCAGCTCAATGACCTCAGCACTTTGCAAAAAGGTAAAAGTTCAGCTCAGTTTAATAAAGCAAACAAGAAGATGAACGTGGTGACAGACATGGGTTTAGTGCAGCATCACCTCATAATCTGACATTCATATGCATGTATATGGAAATTTTATGATGTGTATATTTGGCATGCAAAACAAATATGCGTAAAAATAGATAATACCTACACAATCAATCAAATTTGTAACGTTCTGGTCTCGAGACATTTTTTTTAAGAATATGAGGGGTGACAAAGCAGAAGGAGCTGCAGCCTATGTCTGTAAATTTCAATTTCAACAATTTTTTAAATTTTTTTTATGATTTAGCATATTAAAAGAGCTAAATAGAAAAACAGCATAGTACTACTTCTGCTCATTGAAGTCTGATAGAACAGTTTATGGTGCAAATGACATTCTAGCCAGTGATACTGTCATACAATGAGATACTCAGCATGTACTTTAAAGGGACAAACATAGATTTCCATGTGTTTATTGTATTATTATTAGCAATGCTTTTACTATGACGGCATATTAGGGCCATATAAGATGAAAAAAAGAGGGGTGGCATTATTTCGAGTTTTAAAACTCGCAAATTTGTGAGTTTTAAAACTTGAAATTTGCCAGTTTTAAGAGTCTGTATGCTTATGATAATTTGATGATTTTGCACTAAAAGCACAAGTATTTCTTTATTGCTAAATNGTCTGTATGCTTATGATAATTTGATGATTTTGCACTAAAAGCACAAGTATTTCTTTATTGCTAAATACAATAGAAAAGTATAATTTAATAAGGTCATATAGCCTACTAGCAAAAAAACTCGCAAATTTTCCAGTTAAAAAAACTTACAAATTTGCCAGTTGGCAAATTTATGAGTTTTTTTAACTGGCAAATTTGTGAGTTTAAAAACTAAAAAAAAAAAAAAANAAAAAAAAAAAAAGAAAATTATTTTTAATGATAAATAATCATTTTTAATTCTTTTTTGAAAATAATTAGTACAGTGCCCATTGAAAACGTGCCTGTTTGGACTGGACCGGGCTGGGCCTGTTTGGACCGGGTAAATTTTCCAGTTTAAAAATTGGCAAATTTGCGAGTTTTAAAACTCAAAATCATGCTCTCCTAATTTTTTTTTTAAACCTTATATGGCCCTAATATGCTGTCGTATTTTAGTGTGCAAAAAAAACAAAAAACAAAAAAAAAACCATTGACTCGGCCATTGTAGGCACTGTTTCTTTAAGGACCTTTACTGAAACGCATACTCTGTTCTGATTGGCCAGCTGTGACATGCAGAAAGAAAATAATTTGTGCATGCTGATATCTGGAATGACAACAAAAACCTTCATCTTGGTGTAAAATAGGATCAAGTGAGGTTAATTTGAACTCTTTGAAGTTGGTATGAGAAAGCAAACCGTAATTCCTATTGTACTTAAATGCAGCATAAAAGGCTCACTAAGGAATCTAGAGCCATTATTGACCTCTATTGTGAATTCTTGTGTGTTTGAACAAAATGGAAACATGTATAATGATCCCAGAAATGTACTGTACTAGCATGGGATCATGTGATTTATTATTAAAACGTCCACATGACTTCACATATTAACGTCATCACTTTAACCTTTACCATATTTGTCAAATTTAGACTGACACGTGCATGATTCTTGCCTTCTCGTGTCTTTCCTCCTTTCTGCATCGCTTCTTGAAGCCCGAGAGACCGCTCAACAGAGGAGTGTGGGAGAAAAGAAGAAAGAGGAAGAGGAGGAGGAAGATCTGTCTCATGCCTACGCCGCCAGAGGTCAGGGAGATATGCTCTGATACCGTTGCATCTCACACGTTATATTTGAGTTGAATAAATAAGAACTATAGTGATTTTTCCGTGTTTTCTTTTCCAGTTTTGGAGGTTTAAGGCCTGTTGTTTTCTCTCCACCATTCCCAGGTTTTGCCAGATATCCAATGGTGGGCTACATCTATAAAGTGAACAGCACAAGCAGTGAGGAAGTCTGGCTCTGACTGACCTTAAACTAACACACACACACACACACACACACACACACACACACACACGCACACACACACACACACATCCGTGCATGTTTAACTACCATAATCAAAGTGCCACCAAAAAGTGCAGCTGTCCAATAAGAACCCAGAACAACTGCCATTCATCTAAATGACACTTCCTGCTGGTGATGGAGCTCCTTGTTGATGCTAAGGACGTCACTCTTTCTGGAAAATTCATTCATTCCATATCCACAATATTGATGCTTCGTGTGTGAGAGATGCCTGTTCCTTTGGTGTTCACACAGAGATATGTGCAATATCATGTGTGAACATAAAAAAATGACATAACCCATAACTTGTATGTTTTGACATGATTTCCTCCTGACAATCTGTAATCTCATGATCATAATCTTTTTTTTTTCATTATGGAATGCATTAACTGTTCTATGCTAACACCAGAATGTCCAAGATAATGAACTATGTGAGACTTTAAACAATATCCAAATATGATGGTACATAAATATATAGTATGTATTTGTATATGGACATGTAACATGTCATGTACTGTATATTTGTATGCATATGTATATGTGTATAAAAGAAGAAGTCTAATAAAGATAATACTGAAGTTGTATGATGTTAACACAGGACCTGCTGCAGTTTCATTGGTAGTCACCAGGGGGCACTGTAAGGTGCGTTACACAATAAAATGTGCTTTTCTGATTGTGTAGTGTATGTGTATGTGTGTTGAGCACTTTTTCGAGGGCTTTGATACTTTTTTGTGGGAATGATAGAATTGCAGGTGCAAGAGGATGAAATGTGTGTGTGTGTGTGTGTGCCAGGTGTTCACTTTAGGTCACAGGTTGTGGCTTTTTTTTTTTTTTTTNTTTTTTTTTTTTTTTCTGCACAGGAAGCGGTGTTGTGTTAGGGGAGCATCTGTCTCTCATGCTGCTTCTTTTACACTGAACAGTCAGTGTGTGACACACACACACACACACACACACACAGGGTCAATTTATAGCGAAATAAAATATTCATCTGACCTTAAAAGCTTATTTCCTCTTTGTTTCAAAAACCCCCAAAGCAACTTTACAGCCAATCAGATCAATAAGTTGATCAATGTGGAATCCAATTTTAATGCTTTTGAATTCCAAATTTATTGACTTGAGTGTTTTCATATGTTTTCATAATTGCATATGAAAACATATGGCGTCATTTGCTGGAAGGCACGGTGGCACGGTGGCACAAAGCTCGATGAGACGAAAAATAAGCCTATCACACTCACTTCCTGCTCATGAACACACACACACACACACACACACACACACACACACACACACACACACACACAAACACACATGCATCACACATCTTTACACACTGAGACACTAGGTAACTGGCTCCTTTGACAGCAGGATCTCTTTGTTTTAAGGTCAGTGTTATTATTTAAAAATGATCTTCTCGCAAATGAACCCAAAAATTCCCACATCTCTTCAGTCGCCCGTTGGAGGAAAACTGCACTAAAATGGTTGAATGAGGGCAGAAAATGGCGTCTTTCCTGTTTCTGCTGTATGATCGCACTTACTGTATGTTGACTGCAGTATTATAAAATGTCCTTTATCATCAGGAAAGAGAAAAAATCACAATGAGAGGGCTGATCGCACATCTGCTGCTCTGCACCCTGACTGGTAAGTTTCTGGAATGAGTTTTTATAAAATTTAATGAAACTGACACGATCACCAAAACATTTCTGTCTTCAAACGTCTTATATATTAAATAGTTGCAGGAAAAAACATTAATTCAATCATATTTCTGATTTTTCCAAATTCTTCTACAGCTTTTGTCGGTTGTGGTGCAGGTAAGGAGACTATTTCATAATCATATCTGAAATTATTTTTGAATCCGTCTTCATAAATTACTCCAAATAAAACTCATCAGCATATTGTACGCGTCAACTGAATTTATTCTGTTTCTATTTCCTCCGCAGACGAACCAAAACCCCAAATAAAAGTAAGTAAACTCCCTGATGGGATTAAAGTGTCTTGCGTGGACGCCAGCTTATATGTTTTTACTAGAGATGCAAACTTCTCCAGTCTGAATTTGCCGTACGCTGACGAGAACACGGGAGAGTATTCGTGTGGCTTAGACAGCAGATCAAAAATCTTTGTGAAACTCCGAAGTAAGTGCAGCAAAAGTCATAATGTGTGATAGTAGAACTCAACTATTTGTGTGTTTTTATGAGAAATGTGTATTTTGCTGCTTACAGATTGTCAGAGTGAAAATTTGCTTTGCGTGCCTAAGTCAAAGATTGTCAAGATGTCCCTCAGTAAAATATATTTAAGTGTGTGTGTGTGTGTGTGTGTGTGTGTGTGTCCAGCTTGTGACAACTGCATACAGCTGGATATGCCTTCGGCGATCGGCATGGTTATAGGAAACCTGATCGCTACAGCAGTGATTGGAGTTGCTGTTTATCTGGTTGCATCTCAGAGTGGAAACGCTGCACTCAGCTCTAAAAGTAAAAGATGTCTGTCTGTCTGTCTGTCTCTGTCTGTCACTATCTGTCTCTGTCTGTCTGTCACTGTCTGTCTGTCTGTCTGTCTCTGTCTGCCTGTCTCCGTCTGTCACTGTCTCTCTCTGTCTGTCTATCTCTGTCTGTCTGTCACTGTCTGTCTCTGTCTGCCTGTCTCCGTCTGTCACTGTCTGTCTCTGTCTGTCTGTCTCTGTCTGTCTGTCTCCGTCTGTCACTGTCTGTTTCTGTCTGCCTGTCTCTGTCTGTCACTGTCTGTCTCTGTCTGCCTGTCTCTGTCTGTCACTGTCTGTCTCTGTCTGTCACTGTCTGTCTCTGTTTGCCTGTCTCTGTCACTGTCTGTCACTGTCTGTCTCTGTCTGTCTCTGTCGCCTGTCTCCGTCTGTCACTGTCTGTCTCTGTCTGTCTCTGTCTGTCACTGTCTCGTCTGTCTCTGTCTGCCTGTCTGCCTTCTCTGTCTGTCTGTCTGTTTGTCTGTCTGTCTGTCTGTCTGTCTGTCTGCATGTATATGTGTCTGTCAGTTCTGCAGAACTTCAACTGTTTTGAAGTTCTGCAGAACTTCCTAATTCTAAAGTCATCTAGTCAACCAGTAGGAGGCTCTCCAAGTACCACTGGTGGCACTTGCACCACAGTTTGAGAACCATCATATCTTAACTGTGTAAAATTTTTCAGTTTTATCACGTAAACTCTATCGTACTCGTGAAACCAGAGCTGACTGGCTTATCTGGATGTAAGAAAAGCCCTGTGGTGGAAGACATGAAGTCTAATAAAAATAATTATACTAAACAAACAAATCATCACAGCTGATTGGCTGTGGAGACGATATTATAAAAACGTCAACAAGTCAGTCTACGACAAACTTGTGCATCATGTCCCTGATGGACTATATTTCATCTATAGTTTTTGAACATATTTTATCTATCTGATCATATATAGATATAATATCAGACAGTTCAGATATAATATCTGAACAAAATAACAGAAATGACTGACAACGAAATACAATCAAACACAACATTTCTGCAATAAATCCTCCTTGATGAAGCTTAGAGAGCTTTTGCTGTAGTTTTATTATAAGTATATATTCTATCACTTAATACATGATTTAACAAAAAGCCAGTTTATTTAGATTTAGTTTATTATTACTCCTACACTCTACACGTACATATTCCACCTGAGTGTGTATTTTTATGTTTCTCCTCAGACTCTGACAGACAGCATCTCATACCAAATGACAACAGCGGCAAAGCTCCCAACGACCATTACCAGGTACGCCATCTGCCAAACCTGAATGAGTTTTCACGTTTCTCATCCCTCCTTCACTTTGTCTACCTCATCCTCTCTTTTTCAGAAGCTTCTGAGACACAAAGTTCAGAAAGACACATATGATAAACTCTCCAACGTAAGATAGAGGGATCAGGACAAATGCCGGCCGAAAACTCACCACAGCAACGTCTGCAGCAGAGAGAGTCTGTTTTTTCTGCTCTCTCTCTCTCTCTTTTTTTGATATGTAGCTATAATGAGAGTTTTATTCTTCCTTCACGTTTCTGTATATTACTGTTTAAACTCATATAAGATAAATATTCTTACATAATGAGTGAGCTGTTGAGCTTTTGTTTTATTCTGCGGCTATTAGGTTGGTAACGTTTCATGGACGAATGCAGGATTTTAACTCAATATCTGCTGGCCTTTTCTGTGTAGAAGTAGCTGAGAAAAAAGAATTGAAAATTTGTTAGAAGAGAGATTATCATGTTGCAGAATTATAATTTGAGAAATAAAATTTTTCTGTCTTGTTTACCAATGTTTCAAATTATTTCCTCTGCAAAGGAGGTTAAGTTGTCTGTTTGGGAGCAGGATATTTCAGGATAATGCAGGATAAAGGATTTTAATCTTTTCAGATAGGTAGGAACAGGGTTAGGGGTTAGGGGTTAGGGGTTAGGGTTAGAGCCAGTCAAGGAAGAGCTGATTTCATTTTGGGATCTGGATTTTTCCACTTTCTTTAAAATTGCAAGATGAGACTTTTAGTGACATCTTTGCTTATTTTTCCAAACTAAGACATTAATTTGAATGAAAATTAGTTCAGGCATGTGTCTCCTATGATGGGCTATCAACAGGTATGCAATTTAGCCTAGATTCAGATATTGATCCAGATCTGGTGGATTAAAATACACTTAAATATAAATGCAACACCTACAAAATTGACACTATTTGACCAAACAGCACCATTTTTTCAAAACTATGCATAAAATTTTTTACATTTTTTACATCTGCTGAGATGCACGGCAAATCTTGCCAGCGAACATGAAAATGGAAATGAGGTTAATCCATCCATTTTGGTCTGGACGTTGTTCATATTCACACATTAAAGAACACAAACAGCAACTTCTATCAAATTCACAATGCCACAGATGTTGCAAGTCATGAGAGCGTGTCATTACATATTTTGGAAGACTTGCGTTGTTCGGTACAAAGCATTTCAAATCGTGTTTAGTTCTTAAACGACCATAACGGCCATTTTGCAAGTTTGAGCCTAATATATTAAATTTTCATACACGTAACGTTACTGACAATCATTCCCCAAAGCATGCTACTGGAACGGTGAATTAAAAATGTTTTTCCTACCTTCCNACTGACAATCATTCCCCAAAGCATGCTACTGGAACGGTGAATTAAAAATGTTTTTCCTACCTTCCAGACCACCGCTGGTTTCAGTTCATTTTGGTACACTATTAAAATCAAATTGTGGATACTTGAAATGTTCTTGGGATAGGTAATCCATCTTTGCCAATAACATGTGTATTCAGGTTTTTTTTTTTTTTTTTAAGTTATGTAATTTTAGCATTTAAACATAATAAAAAGCCTGGAGTGAATGTATGTCTCCACTGCCACTGGGGAATATAGAAAGAAGATCTGCGTTTATGGAAAAATTTAAATGACCCTGACTTCATAAGGCTGCATAACTATCAGCAAGAGAAACATGGATTTAAGGTGGGTGTATCGCTTGAATATTTGATTTTGAAAGATCAAGAGATTTTGCAAAATATCAGGAAAGCTGAAATATGGTTTTATCCTTTGGGAAATTGTTGTCAGTAACCTTACGTGTATGAAAATTGAATATATTAGGCTCAAACATGCAAAACAGATGGTATGGTCCTTTAAGCTGTTGCAGTTTTTGTTGAATGTGTGTGTGTGCCTGGACAGGGCTCACATTTATGAGTTGCTGTACATCGACAAAACAGTCTAGAAACATGAGACGACCACTGATGCTGATTTGGCAGTTTTGATATATTTTCATCTGTTTCAATCATGATTGAAACAGATGAAAATATATCAAAACAAAATCTTCTTCTTATTATTATTATTATTATCGAGCTTCTTTACCCAAGCTTGAATAAGGGCAGTTTTAGGGATGACAGNTTATTATTATTATTATTATCGAGCTTCTTTACCCAAGCTTGAATAAGGGCAGTTTTAGGGATGACAGCAACGGAGAAACAAGCGAGCAATTTCAAATTTTAACAGTGAAAGTGTAAAAAAAAAAAAAAAAAAAAAAAAAAAAAAAGGAAAAATATCCAAGTAACAAGATAACAAAACAAAATCAGTCAATGTAGATGCAGATATTGGATTAAAATAACAGGAAGCAGCTCAATTTTCTGTATACTGAATATTTTTTTGCATAATAAAGATGAGAAATTCATTCGGGGGTGAAAAAAATTACATCGAAAGGCAAATATAAAAATCAGCATAATCAGTAAAAAAAGGTGATATGTGATGGNAAAAAATTACATCGAAAGGCAAATATAAAAATCAGCATAATCAGTAAAAAAAGGTGATATGTGATGGTATCCTTATGTGCACTTACATTTGACATGACTGACAAAAGTAAAGTTTTGCTTCTTTACAGATCATGTGTGCAAACCTGGTACTATGAATTTGCATGATATTTCTTACACGTTAGATTTCAAGGTAATGATGGTAAAAGTCTGGATTTATACTGGGAAAGAAATGGAATCAACTGGGCCTCGGAGTGTCTATTACACAAAGCTTCACTGAAGAAACGGGATATGGATAGATGAGGAGGTGTAGGAATGGAGAAGAGGAAGAGGAGGAGAGTAACTCGACATGGCTTTAGAGGAAGCGGATCCTTGTCAGATAATCTAACACAGCTTCATGTGTTTGATCTGTTCTCAGTCTTCTTCACGCTGCCTTGACAAAGAAATCAACCGCTGCTTTCCACACACCAGCTGAAAAAAGAGATCAGACACCAGAGCTGAGGCTGCTGCTTCACACACACAACCCGGCTCTGTCTACCCACACACACACACACACACACACACACACATGAGGAAGATGTAGGTCTGTCTGTATGAGTGGTTATGACAGTGAGATAGAAAAACACATAAATTCTCTCTGTCTCTCTCTCTCTCTCTCGTGCACAAACACACACACACACATGCACAAGCAGACATAGCTGTAGATTATTGAGCAGCAAGTGTGGGAGTGTTTCCTCTAAACACCCCTTGCAGCTAGAAAACACTCAAAATAAATATCAGCCATTAGTCTTCTAGTTGGAGTAGAAATATTAGGCTGCGCCACGTTTTCCACTTTCACCATCATCAACATGGTGTTAAAAAAACAAAAAAGAACAGACACACAAACAGGAGGTAGATGCACCACGCAACATTTCCACTCTAACTGTAAAATGTGCATTCTCAGAAAAGTTTCAGAGATGTCACACGTTTCCGAAGAGATAAATTCATCATGCGCAACAATGAAAATGTGTCTCACGTTAGAGATGCAGATGATGAAGAGTTGGTGACAGCAGTGGAGTGGATGTGGGTGTGTTGTGGATATGAGCTGTGGCTTTGAGGTTCCATGTGCCACGTATCTTCAGACACATCTCAACAGTAAGACACGAAATGAGAACAGTAGTTTGGTGTGTGTCGGTTTATTTATTTATTTATTTTTTGTTGCATATGTCCTGTCTTTATTTATAGAGCACTTTTTAAAACACAAAGGCCTTTATAAAGCAGAAACAGTAATACATTTAAACAAGTTTAAGATTTGAAGGAGGAAAGGAAATGATGTCTTCAGGCAGATTGTTCCAAAGTCTAAACCCCTAATCACTTTTTTGTGTCTGAATTTGAGAGTGAGGATAAAAATATTCTTCTTCTTCTTCTTCTTCTTCTTCTTCTTCTTCTTCTTCTTCTTCTTCTTAAAAAATTACATCGAAAGGCAAATATAAAAATCAGCATAATCAGTAAAAAAAGGTGATATGTGATGGCATCCTTATGTGCACTTACATTTGACATGACTGACAAAAGTAAAGTTTTGCTTCTTTACAGCACAGAAAAATTACAGCTTGTAATCATATACAACATATACAACAAACAGTAAATCTCTCCATGGAAAAACTAATGTTACCTTATAATATTTTGCTGTTAAGACTCCAGAAACACTTGTCTTCTTAAGAACTTTATTTAAAACAAAGTGACGCGTTTCAGTTCAAAGCCTTCATATGGATTTAATAACCCTGTTGAAAACCTTGAGCTGAAATGTATCAGTTTTTTTTAAATAAAGTTATTCTCAAGACAAATATTGCTGGAGTTTTCTCTCCGAGCATTGTCACTCCTCCATGCACCTTACCAGCAGGTGAATTGTGCCAGAACCTGAACTTTGACCTTATAAAGTTTCCCCAGCTTTTTCCCTGCATGTTTGCCTTCATCCTTGCTGAATCCTGCTGGTCAGGTGCCTGCTCTCTATCCCATCCGGTTGACGGCAGAGTAAAGATCCTGAGAGTGAGTGTGAGCGCTCGGTGGCTGTTCAAAACACAAACGACAGTCTCAAAGGGTCACAGTGTCACAAAGCTTGTGAAAGTGTGTGAAAGGTTTTATTCTACTATATACTGTATATATGTGGCTTTGAGAAAGGTAGAAATACTGTAGATAAGATGTTAACCTGCCTCAGGAAGTCAGTTTTCATTTGCACTTAACCTTGAGATTTCCTGTGTCTGTCACTGAAATGGTTTGGTTTCCAAGATATGTTTTCAATAAAAAAAAAAAAAAAATTAACAATTTCTTTCCTTAAAGGACCGTACCGGCAAGTTTGCACGTTTAAACCCAAAAAATACTACCTGATACTACATTAGTGGCAATTTCCAAAACGTAAAACCGTATTTTTAGTTTATCTGTTATTTTGCCAAATCCCGTAAAAATCAAACGTTCAGGTTATACAACCACTTTAAAATTTAATGTTTTACCTGCTAACATGTAAGTCAGCATGTAGAACAGACATTTTTAATTTCTCTGCAAAAGCTGTCTTCTTCTTGGACTATATTCCCTGACAGAGACATATATTAGCTTCCATGCTGCTCCTTGTTGGATCGGTTAAATAAAGCTACTTCAACAAAAACTTAATAAATGTTTTTGTTTGATGTGATAATTGCTTATC
Source organism: Lucifuga dentata (assembly GCA_014773175.1). NCBI lineage: Eukaryota > Metazoa > Chordata > Actinopteri > Ophidiiformes > Bythitidae > Lucifuga > Lucifuga dentata. Next base: position 134,254 of record VXCM01004033.1, read on the forward strand.
TCAAGCACGTTCCAAGTCTCTGCAGTTGGTCTTTTATAGCATACTGGAATGAACTGAAACCAATGGCAGTCTGGAAGGTAGGAAAAACAATCCCAATAGTTACTGAAAAAGTAGTATATTTGGGAAAATGGTTGTCACTAAGTATGCAGGTTGTATATATTGGGCTCAAACATACAAAAATCGCCATATTGTCTTTTTCTGGCAACCACATACTTTCCTCATATATATATATAGATATATATATATATTTTTTTTTTTTTTGCAATTTTGGTTTATAATTTATAAAATAAATATAAAATGCAGGAAAAATTGCAAAGTGCAAAGTAAATGTTTATATATCTACCTAATAGTCACGAGAGGGGACAGGAGGAGTCCGGCCTGCTGGATGATGAGGTGCTGTAAGTAATAACAGATACAATAACACACAATTTAAAAAATTACACTAATATCTAAGTCACAGGATGGCATGATTTTTTTTTTTTTTTTTTNGCTGATAAGTGGAATTATCTATTCAAGCTAAGTGCCATTTTAATTCTCTGGAGTCTAAAGTCATTTCTGCAATATGACTTTTATTTGACACCTAAAAAACTGCATTTTATTATAGGATGAGAAATTTTGGCTTGTGAAAAAATTGATTGCCAGTTTTTTTTTTTTTTTTTNTTTTTTTTTACTTGTTTCCCTAAAATTTGTGGTTCTACCAATATAAATAAATAAATAAATAAATAAATAAATAAATAAATAAAATTCTGAGGCAAGAAATTTGAGAATTAACTTTTTAAAAAAACTATAAAAATAGAACAAATCAAGAAAAAACTCTAAAAACTCTGGGAGAAAAATGAAACATTCTAGTATACAATATACTATGCAAATAAACTTGACTTGACTGTAAAAATAGAAAAAAAATCTCAAAAGTTGTACTGTTTGGTCCTCAAAAAATGTGATGATACTCATGTGATCTATTCCCTTCACCCTGTTTGATGCCTCATTTGTTGTTTACAGTAGAAATGTCCAGATTTTCACAAGCCAAAATTTATCGTCCTCTCCAGTCAAGTCAAGTCAAGTTTAACAGTATAGGCCAGTTTCACATACAATGTCTCAAAGGGCTTTACAGACCCAGACATTAGCGGTTCATGACTCAGTCCAAGCTCTGTAAGAAGACGAGGAAAAACTCCCTAAAAACCTTATTCTATAAGGAAAATGGAAGAAACCTTGGGAGAGGCTATTCAAAGAATTCCCTCTCCTCAAATGGGGGGGGGGGGNGGGGGGGGGGGGGGTCTTGCTTCAGAACCCCAACATGCCAAAACACACCAAAACACATGAGTGTGAATCTCCTCACACATGAGGAAGGTCCACATATCCAAAAAGACTGACATGTGAATTAGCAAGATACGTAAGGGAAATGGTGATTAGCAATAGGAAAAAGCCTGACAGATAAATGATGAGCCCCATCCACCTGGTTACACTCACACTGCTGACCTAGCATAGATAGATAGATAGATACCAGTAGGCTGGCTTTTCACTATCCCACACCACAGAGACCATGCCTGCCTGCTTTGGATGGAGGGTTATGCTCTTTTAAAATGTGACGACAATAGGTGGTTTTTGAGTTGGGATTTAAACATTTCAGTTGAGTCAGACTCTTTTAGGGCTGCAGTGAGTTTATTCAAAAGAAGAGGAGCACAGTAGGAGAAGGTTCTGTTTCCTAAGGACTCTGTCCTGGTCCTTGGGATAATGAGCAGGTCTGCCTCCTGGGATCTCAGAGGACGTGGAGGGACATACTGTATGGGGTAATGAGGCTCCTTAAGTATAATGGGGCCAGACCATGCATTTTATAAGTAAGAAGGAGAACCTTAAAGTTGGCCCTAGAATTAATAGGAAGCCAGTGTAGGAAGGCTAAGACAAGTGTGATATGTTCGAATTTAGGCGTTCTTGTTAAGATCTGGGCTGCAATGTTTTGAACAAGTTGCAGTTTTTCAGAAACAGTAGAACTTAAGCCAGAGAAAAGTACATTGCGGTAATCGAGTCTAGAGTTACAAAAGCATGAACTAAAGTCTTTGCATCTGGCTTGCTAAGGAAAGTCTAATCCTGGATATACAGTATTGTGGAGGGGAAAATAGGCAATCCTGGTAAAATTATTGATGTGATCACTGAAGGAAAGATCTGCATCAATTGTTACTCCAAGGTTTCTATCAGCTGAAGATCGCTTAATGGGAAGGTGGTCAAAATTTACTGAAATTTCCTTGAGGGGCAATCTTTTTTCTTTGGGCCGAGGATTAGCATTTCAGTTTTGTTAACATTTAGGGAAAGAAATTTTCTTGTCATCCAGCCTTTAACAGCCAGTAGACATGCCTCCAGTTTAGAAAACGTTGACTGATCACTTGGATTTATGGCAACAAAAAGCTGAGTATCATCAGCATATGAGTGGAATTTATATTAAAACTGTGAATTAGACAAAGTGTAAGCATATAAATCGAAAAGAGTATGGGACCAAGTACAGAACCCTGAGGAACACCGAACCCGACAGGATAATGAGATGAGGTCGTATCGTTTAATGAAACAAATTGAGTCCTATTTGTAAGGTAGGACCTGAACCAACAGAGGACCATGTCATAGATTCCCAGGTAATCCTCAAGGCGATCAACCAAAATGTCATGGTCAACAGTATCAAACACTGCTCTAAGATCAAGAAGGATTAGAATGGAGGTGGAGCCAGAATCAGCAGTAAGAAGCAGTCATTAAGTACTTTGGTCAGGGCAGTTTCAGTGCTGTGAAATGGCCTGAAACCAGACTGGAAAGGTCCAAATAGGTTGTACGAGGTAAGATAATCTATCAGCTGGTCTGATACTAAACATTCCAGAATTTTGGAGAGGAAGGGAAGACGTGAGATTGGCCTATAATTATTAAGAACACTTTAATCCAGTGTTGGTTTTTGAATTAAGGGTTTGATAACAGCCGTTTTAAATGCAGCAGGCACAAACCCCCATGTAAAGGGACTTATTCATGATATTTAGCAGGCGAGGACCAAGTGCTGGGCATAAGTCTTTAAGAAAAGTTTGGCATGGAGAGCATCAAGCATTTCAGGGGTGGGTTTAGAAGAGGCTACTACCTTAATAAAACTATCTAGGGAGACTTTATCAAACTGACTGAGGGTACACAGTGCGGTGGAGGTTTTTGTATATCTGCAGTCGTAGCTATTACCCCCCACGGAAGAAGAATTTTCAATTTCCACCTCCATTTTCACCACCGTATTTGTGAACAACTCTATGAAATCATTTGGCGAAAAATGAGAGCTCATGGCAACAGGTTTGTTTGAGAGATGAGCAACTGTAGCAAATAGAAACTTTGGATTGTTCTTGTTGGCATTAATGATTTTGGAGGAGTAGATAGTTCTAGCAGAGGAAAGGGCATGTTTGTAATTCAATAAACTATCAGACCAGGCAAGTTGAAATACCTCTAGCCTGGTTGAGCGCCATCTGNTTTGTAATTCAATAAACTATCAGACCAGGCAAGTTGAAATACCTCTAGCCTGGTTGAGCGCCATCTGCCTCATCTTCTAGCAGTTTGCAGACCTGTTTGAGTTCATGAGTTTCACCCTAGTAAAGCATTTTTTTTTTCAGAGCAACATTTCAATCTGAAAGTAAAATTCACCAAAAACTAAAACTGACTTCTGATTCCAGAGGGTTTAGAGGATGCTATTATTTATTTATTTATTTATTTATTTATTTTCTTTTTAGCATGGTAGGTTTTACAGACATCAGGCAACAGACACTTTGCATTCAACATTTCCTACTGTGTATTATTGTGTGTTCTTACCTTTGCTGGTCTGTGTGGATCTGGCAGAGTTTTTCTTACTCTTGGTGTACTTGAAGATCAGCATCATCAGCACTGTTGTCCCAACCACATCTCCAACGAGGACAACAGCAACTACAGTCACGGACAACTCGAAGCAGTTTTCACAGGCTGGAGGATGAAGATAAGCAGTGAAACAAACAACCAAAAAACCAGCCACATGTGAGAGGAAATAAATCGATTTTCACTCACCTTTTCCTTTCACGTAGAAATGATAGATTGTCTTCAGTTCTGAAGAAGGGGATTCGTATTCACAGAAGTACAAACCCTCGGCTTTGTCATCATAATCAAGTTTCAACTCATTTGAAGGGTTTTCTGAAAAGGGTATTTTAGTTCCGTCTTTGTACCACATCCCATTTCCTGGACACGTTAATTTGACTTCTTTCCTCCAAAATGTTACTTCACCTCAACACACAAAAGGAGACATTTAAATGCTTCATTGTTTGTTATGTCAAAATCCTCCTTTACTTTCCCTCCAATTTTATATAAAAATTAAACAAATTCACTGTACAAAAATTGTTTTAGTACAAAAACAGTGTTGGCAATTGGAGCAAAATGAATACAACAAAGAAAACAGAAATACTTTTCTTTTACATTACAAAGAAGCATAAACTCAATGAAGACTACAAAATAGTAAGAAAAACACAGGATAAATAATAAACTATACAGATATAAGTACTTATCAAAGAGCTTTGAATTTTGCATAAATTAAATACAGGAAATTTAATGAGTTCCTTTGGAAACATGCCATATTTCATATTTCATATTAGCATATATAAAGTTTTAAGCTTTGACCAAGTTACCCAAACATTAATATTATAAAAACAAGCAAAGAGGCTTAATATTTACCTTCTTCAGCTTTCACAGTATTTATGAGCAAGAGGAGGGCAGCAAACACGACCCAGATACCCACCCGCTCCATTTTCTTCATTATTTTCTTCAATTTGTTTGTTTTTCCTTTCTATCTCATCTGTGTAGATTAGACTGATAAATAAATGAAAATAAACATGAATATGAATAACTGTCTGAATAAGTTCCGTATAAGGAGAAAGTCTTAGATAAGTATCTCTCTCTCTCTCTCTCTCTCTCTCTCTCTCTCTCTCTCTCTCTCACACACACACACACACCCTGATGCATAGACTTTACTCCCCACAGGAAGCGTTTTTTTCAAGCTGTATTTGTAGTTAACCTTCAAAATTCAAGATCAAGTCAAACTGAATGTGAATTCTCTTCGCTTCTTATTCATTTAACAATTGGTTTCTGGTTGATTTTTTTGATATTTTTATTATGAAGTACAGTGTAAAAATATTAAAGCACATAAATTCAAAAATGTTATGTTCCTGATATTACTATGGAACACATAATTCAACCCATTTGTCACACAAATAATAAGTAACTGGACCATAACTTTATCCAAAAGGTGTGAGGTTGTAAGTATTTTTAATGAACTGACAATTTTTCTTCTTATTAAAATGTTGTGTGATCACTTTGAATACTTAATTATTTCAATTAAGAATATAAAACCTTAACTCACAACTGCGGCTAATTGAGCAAAAATGTTTCCAGCTGATATTTGAAAATGACATAATTACTTAATGAGAGATTAACTCTTCCACTGATTTGTTAATGTTTCTGATTTTTATGCACCTTCAAGAACATTTAATATATTTCACAATCACACATTTGCCTCGCAGTCTTTAACTCATGAAATAAATAAAATATGTAATTGATGTAGCCATAAAATAACTTTATTTGATCTTTTTTAGTGCACATCAAAGTGCTGCTCTGCCCCCAAGTGGTGAAACAAAAATTTGTTCAGAGTGCCAGCTATGAGCTCAGTGAATAAACTAGATTTCTGCCAGAAATTTATCAGAGTAAAACTGTTCAAACTTTAAAATTTGGCCTGTTTTATTACTAGTAATCAGCACTCATCTCCCAGAAAGCTGTTAATGTTCACTAATACTTCTTTGTTTTAACATAAACCAATTCCTTAACCATCCAATAACTTTAACTATATTAATACATTTTCTGTAGTTTTGTATATTATTTGTATATGTCATATACATTTCTTACAATAGAATTAATTATTATTTTTTTTAACAATAGAACACAGTTTATTGGTTTACAGTTTATGGTTTGAACGATTTTTTGAACGGTTAGTCCTGAACCACCTGTCAAATGTTGCCATCGACTGTAACCAATGTGCATATAGAGCAGGTAGATCAGTGGATGATGCTGTTTCACTCTGTTTACACTACACGCTTCAGCACCTTGAAAATCCCAGCTCATATGCTCGATTTTTATTTATTGATTTTAATTCAGCTTTTAACTGCATTCTACTTCATTAAAATGTCTGACTGCCTCATACACCTGGGAGTTGCCCACTCACTTGCTCTCTGGATCCTCAATTTTCTCCAGAACCAGAAACAAGTGGTTAAAATTTACAACAACTTCTCTAGATCCCTTGCCATCAGCACTGGTGCTCCACAAGGTTGTGTGATGTCCCCGCTCTTATTCTCCTTGTACACTAATCATTTCACCTCCCAGCACAGCTCAGTTAAAACATTTAAATTTGCAGATGACACAACAATTGTAGGCCTTATTTCTAACAACGATGAAACTGCTTATAGGGAGGACATTGCCCTGATGACTAGCTGGTGTCTTAACAACAATCTGCATTTGAATGTTTCTAAAAAGAGAGAAATGATTATTGACTTCAGAAAGGGCCCCATCGATATCGAACCCTTGGCAATCAATGGCCAGGAAGTGGAGCAGGTGGTCAGTTTTAAGTTTTTAGGTACCACCATCTCTTCCTCCCTGAAGTGGACAGACAACACGACAGCCATCATAGGTAAAGCCCACCAATGACTGTTCTTCCTCAGACAGCTGAAAAAGTTTAAAGTTTCAGAAGAAGGTCTGCTTTTTGTTCTACAGATCTGTGATAGAATCTATTCTCACTTTCTCAGTAACAGTGTGGTTCAACAACACCACAACCCAGGAAGCAAAACAGTAAGAGAATTGTGCGCACAGCCTCAACAATCATTGGCATCAAACTTCCTGCTCTCAAAGAAATCCACGAGTCACGTCTGAAAAAACTGGGCTTAAAAATCTTAAAAGACCCGTCGCATCCTGCTAACTCTCTGTTTAAATTTCTCCCTTCAGGAAAAAGGCTGAAATCTCCCCCCTCAAAGACGACCAGATTCAGGAATAGCACATACACATCTGCAATTCATGTTTTAAATAATTCTAAAGACCTTGTTTTTAATTGACGATTTTATGTAATTTAACTCTGATCCGATGTTGCACTTTTTAGCTGTTATTTATTGCTAATTAGCATTTTTAATGAGTCTTAGGNCTCTGATCCGATGTTGCACTTTTTAGCTGTTATTTATTGCTAATTAGCATTTTTAATGAGTCTTAGGACTCACATTTTAGATTTATCAGATATATATGTGTATCAGTGACTGTTGTTTGTTTATTTATTGTCTGTTTGTGTGTTGTGAGCGCATCGAGACAAATTCCTATCAACTTTGTGTTGACATGGCAATAAAGAATTGAATTTGAATTCTCAAAAGCCTAAATGTTTTCAAAGTGCAGTTCAGTTTCCTTAAATCTCTTAATCTGGGTTTATATTTTGTTGAATGTTCAACCTGAAGAAGCAGTGTGATAATTTTTTTTAAATGATATTTAAACAACAAAAATTATAGAACTAGGACTCAGGACTCTATTGCCAATTAATAGGACTAAGTCATATGTCAAACACTACTATGTCAAATACACCTCAGGTATTGCATAATTGGAGTATGAGGGAAAGTCTACCAGGTGATAAAATGCACAAGGACTTGGTTTGTGATTATAACGTTTAGCTGGAGTAAAATGATTCGCAATTTGTGATCTAGGTCTGTTCTTCCAAGTAAGCTTTTTTTGATTTATGTCATAAACACATAAACATACAAAGAGAGTCTCAGATGTTTTGAACCAAGAACTCCAAAATGTCTTAGCATCTCACCAACAAGCCACCAACTAGAAGAAAAATCTGTACTAAAAGTGAAAAGTATTCAATATGAGTGCAAAGCATTACACATGGGACAAGAGTTGGGCTATTAAAAAAAAAAATTCTAATAGCATTATTAAACTCAAAAACTTATTTCTTTCATTTTACAGGTGAATAATTTACCATATTAAATTTCCATAGATCTCAATTGTTTTAATGCTTCTATTTCTAGAGTAATCTGTATTCTACGGGGGGGGGGGGANGGGGGGGGGGGAATTACATGTAGTATAGTTTGAGAACCACTATACTATATGTACTATAGTTTGAGAACCACTGATCTACATACATTGTATGTTTTTTTTATTATTATTTAAATTCAAACACTAACTGTGAGTAAATTACACTTTATAGTAGTTTATTAGCTAAGAAAACTGAGCTATGAGTCCTGAGGAGCAGCAGGCTGACGTGTTTTTACCCCAAAGTGATAATAAAACATAGATGTAATGTACTGTATATAACATAAATCATGATATACAACCATCACTGGGACGCCATATAAGATTGCATCATAGGTAGTCTAGATCAGATACGCGCGTAATCTCAAATAAACTATAATAATGAACTTAAACCCTCCTGAGTTTTTCTTGCGCAACAACATTCGGCATGAATCCGGAGACACGTAGGTATGTTTTACGCAGCAGCAGAACCTGTTGGGTGACCCATGAGGAATTTGTATGCTTTGAGACTGCCATGTGAAAGAAAGATAAGAAGGTAACAAGGAGAGTCTATGACTTGTTACTCCGCCCGAAAATATGGTGGGAGGGCGTGAAATGTAGGAGGCCGGCGGCGAGTCGAGACGCGTCTTTGGATAGAGAAGGTGGAGGAGAGGGCTCCGCGTAAACTTCGCCTTTTCATCCCGCTTCAAGGACTAACAAAGACGTTCTCGGTTGGTTTTCGTCACTGTGGGCCGGTGTTCTCTCTTTAGGTTTTGGCTGAACTCTGTTTATTAAACATCGGACCATCTGCTATCCATCCAATGTGCGTAAAACGGCTCTACTTCCTCGCCTTCCTGTCTGCGCTCGCAGCTTCAGGTGAGACCAAGATTGGTTTAATCTACGTGGATATTTGATGTGGAAATGGAAATTCGTATTTCTTTATATGGGGTAGTTGAAAACCATAGTTGGAATTTCAGAGACATGCGTCTTATACATGAGCATATTTTGAAATTTGAGCCAGAACAAAGGCGTTCATGGTACATTTTAAAGGCATCTGCTCACTTTCTTTTACATTGGCAGGAAATACTTTCAAATTACATCAGTATCTGCATCATCATGCGTTTGAGTTTCCTCATATATGACCATCTGAAAGCAGATTAAAGGACCATACTGGCTGTTTTGCATGTTTGAGCCTAATATATTCAGTTTTCATACACGTAACGTTACCCGCAATCATTTCCCAAAGCATACTACTGGAATGGTGAATTAAGCTTTCTTATTATTCTTTATTTATTTATTTATTTTGCATATTTGCAAATGCAAATGCCACAATATCAACAAGTATTGCCTGCTAATATCAGCTATCTGATACATTGGTTGAGCTCTTTCTTACCCTCTACAAGCATAATGAGTTATTTATTATTATTCTAGAGTCAGCTGAGTGAGAGAAAATGATTGAAAGATGAGAATAAAGGATGAGAATAAAGGGGCAAAGGTACAAATCTCATCCGCTGTGTAGTTTCTAATTGGCATGAAATGTGTTAATCTTGTGCTTCGGTGCAGACGTGGACATGGATTTATTCACTCTGACTCATTCCACAAAGCATAGAGCTCGTCTGAGCTTCAGAATAAATGTTTGTATGAAAGACTGTTTTCTGTTGGACCATCAGTCCAACAGAAGCCTGTGGGCTGTGGTGAGCTGGATCGAAGTGTACTCAGCAACCCCCCACCTCCCCACCACCACCAGGAGTTTGTAATCCAGCGCAGAAGTTGTTGAGTCAGCTGTAACAGTGGGATTGGAAAAGGCTTGATGGATTAAACTCCTATCCTCATTCACCCACTCCACGTTTTCTGCAGACACTGCCACCTGATGAATTATAATTGGCCTGGAAGAAGCAGGAGGAGGTAACTAGAGGAAAGGCAGACAGAGAGATGCTTGATATCTGGTTGCTCTGACATTTTCATTTCAGACCACGCTGTCATAGTTTCTGGCTCTACAGAGAAAAGGACATTTGTTCAAATAGCAAATGTGCTATTAATGTAGCAATGCCTGATATTTTTTGTAAATGACTCCTTTGCTTGTGCCTCAAGACAACAGATTTAATTCACCCTACAACGATTTCATGAAAGAATTGTATATTTGTTGTCATAAAAACCTGGTACCTTGTTGGTCTTTCTGGTTATTTCATTTCAGATGTGTCTGGAGTACACAGAAGAAGTTTTGGGTCGTTAGGGTGAACAGCAATATGCAGTCTAAGGAAAAAATTGCCATCTACAGTACAGAATCTAAACTTTTTCCACTGCATAATTTTCCCAAGAACCCAGAAACCTTTTGAGATACTTGGGAACTTTACCTGTGTTTTGACTGCAGGTACAGGTTCCTGCGTCAAAAAGTCCTTACTTTGGAATACAGCTTTCAGCTCCTGAGAGGGTTCCTGGCTTTTAGTTCCTGGGGCTGTTTGGTGGAAAAGCTCTGAAAGACATCACGTACTAACTGTTTGTTTGACTAACAAGTGATCTGTGGGAAGAAAGTGAAGCCTGGAACACAAAAGAGTGAGAAAAGTAAAATCACTCGAGGGCATTCAAGGAGAGAGAGAGAGAGAGAGAGAGAGAGAGAGAGAGCGCACATAAAGCTGGACTTTTATTGTCATTACCTTGAAATCAGATGTGTAAAAATATTCATCATATGAATTCATTCTACAGCTGTATTGTATATATATATATCTACTTCTAGATCTGTGTCCATAAAATATGTTAAAAACATTTTATACTGTTGAAGTAGCATCATCTTAGCTTAGCTTATCTTGCATGTTTCTGGCTTTATTTGTTAATGCACAGTGACGCCATACTTGTGACCCTGTCCGAGCATAATTTAATCATCCAGATTGGATCAGTATCTGGATCTGGGCTTGCACCTGTTGATCATCCATCATAGGATAAACATGCCTGTACTGTATGTCAGCTTAAATTATATGTTGATATTTGCACGTTTGCTAGTCATTATGCTTGGTCATGAATAGGTAAAGGGAAATAGGTTTTATAAAAAATATACAGTTCAGTATGTGGTGGATCCTTCCCATCACCGCTCAGCTCTTTCTGTCTCTCTCTCTCTCTCTCTCTCTCTCTCTCTCTCTCTCTCTCTCTCTCTGCCCCCCTCCTCTTCCCTCCCTGGTCTCACTAAACTCTCTGTAGTCCTGCTTCACAAACACCCTGTTACCTGAACCTGCTATTCCCAGCCCTTCATGAAAGCGAGGCCTTGTAAAAGAAAGAAAAAAGAAAAAAGCCCTAACCTGGGATCATGAAACTTCTTCTTCTTCACAAAGTAGAGAAGAGGCTCTTTGTAATTCTCTGAGTTCTTTTTGTGTGTTTGGACCTGTCAAAATGTTTCCTCTCAGACCGGTGCAACAGAGAATCAGGTTTCCTGGTGGTCCCTTTGTTTCTGAGCCGTAATGAAAAGAGGAAAGGCACAAACACACAGTTGGGTAAATAATGAAATCTTTTTTTTTTTTTTTTTNTTTTTTTTTTTTTTTTGATTCTTTTAAAGAGAAAAAAGAAAATGTTTCCTATATCAAAGAATATGTTTACTGTCCAGCAATGTGAGAGTTTAATATATCAACCAGCTTTTTTTTTTTTTTTTTTTTTTTTTTTTTGCTGTGAGCGAATAAAGAATAAAGAAACACACACTTGGATGTTGGATGAAATTAGAAGGGAATGTGAAACACTACAGATATTTTTCATGCTTATTTAAATAACCTTTACACAGCTTGGGATGACTGCCAAGCAAAGCAGATGTAATCAGAGCAAAGTGGGCCTGGTTTGATTCTTTTACAGTAGATGAAAGCAGTTGCCTTCTTTGGCTACAGACGAGTCAGCGGACCAGAGCAGACTGTTGACAAGTACAATAAAGTGGATTAAAGGTTCAGCAAGTTCATTTTATTGTTCTGTATATTGCATACTGTAAATATTGGCAGATTTAACGGACTGATGCTAAAACTAGTGTCTGATTGATTGGATGTGTGTGTACCTGTGAAAATCATTTGAAAGCAACGAGCCCCCTGAGAGGTTCCAATCCAAACACACACACACACAATGACGCACATGCCTGCATATGAACCTATTGTATTCCAGCTATTCCTGATGTTGTATCAGTTCATGAATGGAACAGCTGGAATGTCCATAGAGAGACTTACACTCACATTCACACACACACATGCCTTTTCCTGCAGTTTGTGAGCTGAGGTGACATCCCTTGAGGGGAAAGTCTTTAATTGTAGCTGTGATAGTTTCAAGTTGAAGGAATCAAGCGCTCACCTCACAAAGTGTCAGCACCGCTTTACACAAAGACTCTAACTTTGTATTTTTTAATTACCAGTCAAGAGGGCAATAGATCTCCTTCACATGTTCCACGTCTTTTAATGACTTCTTTGTTCTATTTTGATTTTCAGAGGGAAATATGGAATAGAGACCAAGACTGAATGAAGACTGAGATTCAGGTTTTATTACTGCTTTACATAATCAGAAATTGATTTCTCTTCCCCCCCCCCCCCCNCCCCCCAGCTCTCTCTGCCTTACCTTTTTACCCACTTCAAAGATCTTAGTACAGAAAAAGAAAATCTGCTGCCAGCTAAAACCAAAAGACAAAAACATTAGAAATATTTAAAGCCAATTAGCTGCTTTCAGGAGAATTAATTTTCAGATATTTTCAACTATTCTTCACTGTATCTTTAATCCTAGGATGGGGTTACACATGAGATTTTAATCTTGCCCACAGCCATCCTCACTGGCTGTGACATACTGTATAAACTGAAGTGGGGTTATGTCTTGAGTGGGTTAGGGTTGAAGTATCTAGTAGTTTAAGGCACCTGGACTTGCTGTTTAGTCTTAAATCAGTCATTCTCAAAATCTGGACTCTGGTCCAGATCCAGACCGAACCACAGCTGGACTCTCAACAAATTATACTTTTCATATTGTATTATCTGCAAGACGTTGCTGCGATGCAACTAGTCAAAATTCTCCGTTTTCTCCACAGCGGAGAAACCGAATGTCTGACTGCACTGCTCCATTATCATCTGCCTCCATAAATACTCAAAATACTTACGCCAAGCAGGAAGTAGTCAGCAAAGGCTTACCAGAAGAACACGAAACAAATCTAGCAAACATGGCTGTATACAGAATATTCTTTCTTTCATTCTTTTTTCTCTCTTTGTATTTCTACAAATTTTCACTCAAATTTGTTCATTTTGATCAAAGCAACAGTTGTGCCATACAAAATCATAAAATTTCAGAGTTGAGCAACCCGTAATGTCGCACAGATCCAAAGTGATGTGGCAGCTTGATTATGTCATATTTGTCATGACTTTGACCTTGTCCTGCATGAAGCAGAGACCAGGCTTAACACATTTTACTTCAGCCTCATGTGTAACCCTGCCCCAAGCTCCAAGATGCAGGGAAGGCCCTGTCTTTATTTTTGGATAAAATGTTCTGTTTTTGGAATGAAACATACAGTATTTGGGGTAATTCATTAAAAAATCACACTAACTACACAGTACCATGCTAAATATGATGTGTAATAGTTTCAGTTTACTCATAAACTTTCCCTCATGTTAATTAGCACATTGGTGTACTATCACTTGCACATAGTTATTGAGGTAAATTCTGACATGGGGGTGGTGTGTATGTGTGTGTCTGTCAGATGCAGAGTGCGGTGATTGATGCTAGAGGAAGATGCACGGTGCCAGTAGAAAAAGTGTGTGAGCTCAGATGAAAACTAGCCATTTACTCTAAATACACTGACTGCTCAAGTAAGTTGGCTCATGCTGTTTTATCAGATTTATTGATCACTAACATATTTGGGGCAAATACAGCTTAAAACATCACCCAGATTTCATAACGGTCTTAATATTTGTGCGATGTATGTTTGATTAATTACCTGAGGCAATCAAAGCAATGACTAAAAAAAGGCCGGCAACAAATATTTATGAATAAGGGAACATGGTTGTGTGATGCTATTTCCACTTACCGACACATTAAATCTGATTATGTGTTTTATTGTTCTTTTAACTTGGTTCATCTTTAAAATGATAAAGTTCAACTTTGAGATTGTCTTCAAGAGGAATCAGGCATGACTAACAATGTTGAGAATATCTGAAACATAATCAGGATGAACTAAGAACTGGCTCAGCCCTCCACCTTAGGGTACATAGCTCCATCTTAATAAGCCATGAAAGTGCTCTCTCTCTCTCTCTCTCTCTCTCTCTCTCTCTCTCTCTCTCTTTCGGGTGTGGTCAGCACTGGCCAGGCAGGATATTCAGACATAAACAAGGGAATGACTTTGACTGGACAGAGAGACACACTGGAGCAGAATAATGGAGGGACTGATGGATGGACAAATAAACAAAATAAATGCTATTATCTCTTCCTTACACAGTGCAATTATGGAAAAAAATACATTTCCCCTCATTCTGTTATCCTCTCTCTATCCATCTCACTTCCTGACTCGCTCACATACTTAATCATCCTGCTCTTTTTGATTTGCACTCATTTATCTTGGTCTCTCTGCTCTCAGTCTAAATGAGCATGTTTATGTTTACTCATGTAATGGCATGCATCCTCTTCACCAATTAGTGCCTGGCTGCTAATGACCACTTAAACAGCGATCATGCACTCTACATACAGCCTCAGGGACAAATTACTACAGTAACTGAAGCTGTACATAGTACAATAATTCCTTCATTCTATTAAAACCCTTTCTATCTTCAAAAAGACCTAATTAAGCCTAATTCCTAATCTGGCTTCTGTTGAAAGACTGTAATTGAAAAAGTTGTACTTTTTTTTGTTGTTCAAGTCAGATCTGCAAAGCATATTTTGAATTTATACTGCAAGTAAAGGTGCAATTAGTAATTTTTGGTTGATGAAGAAGTTGAAAATGAGGTGTTATGACCTGGAGGATTTTCCTTTTTTTTTTTTTTTTTTTTTTTGATATGTGAAGCATGATGAATAATTTCATCAGAAGCTTTTAAATTTGGAAGAGAATCAGAATTACTTTATATTTCTCAGTCAGTCTCAGAATGTGCTGTATTCTCTGAAACAAGGCAATAACTCTGTTTATCTTCTGATTAAGGTTTATCAAAATGACCTTAATTACCTTTGATCCTCTGCATTTAAAAAAACAAAACATGTATTCTTATTTAAAATTAGGCACATAAAAACAGTTGGATTGGATTCCCGCTCTCTCTCTAGCAGCCTTAATGGAATAAGAGGACATTAAAGGCTTTTACCTGCTGGAACTCTTCTACTGAAATCTGATGCACACATATGCACACACACACACACACACACACACACACACACACACACACACACACACACACACACACNACACACACACACACACCTCCAGTCTTGCCCAGTAGGCATTCATTCTGTTTGCCTAATGAATACTCTGAATACAGGCAGTTTATTATTGTAACTTCATCATTTCCATACAGTCAACCTGTTAAACCAGAGAGAGGAAAAGCAGAGCAGGCTTGAGTCATTTTCTGCACTGCAAGAAGTATCCATCTGAGCAAATCAATATAGATTTAATGTCTTATGTTTTCCTTTAAAAAGCTGAAATATTCACCAGTGCTGTTAGATATTATGTTTCCAGTTCAAATCAAATGAATGACAACATTTAAAGGACCATACCAGTTTAAGCCCAATAAATACCACCTGCATATACGTTATGTTACTGCCAAAAACTTTCCAAAACATAAAACTGTATTTTAGTTTTTGTGTTATTCTGCCAAATCCCCTAATCTTTCCAAACCAAATGTTAAGGTGATATTCCCACCCTAAAATGCACATGCACATGTAATATCCCACGTGCTCACACGTGCATGATTTTGAAGGCACACTCATTTAAATTTTGCGATAAAAGCAGTCTTTTCTCTTGGGACTACATTCTCTCTGGTGGAGACATACATTTTCTTCCATGCAGCTCCATGTTTGACCAGTTAAATTAACTAACTTTGACAAAAAATTTAATAGATGTCATGTTTGCTGTGATGGATTACCTATTTTTGAGCATATTTCAAGTGTCTACAAGTTGATTATAATAGCGTCTTTGGAATGAATTGAAATCAATAGCTGTCTGGGAAGTTCAGTAGTATGTTTTGGAAAGTGTTTGACAGTAATATATGTTGTATATATTGGGCTAAAACATGCAAAAATCACCAATATGGTCCTTTACGCAGCAATTTCTTAATGCAGGTTGAAAGATCAGGAAAAAAAAGAAAGATGCAGAAAGCTGAGTAAACGTGTATGCATTGAACGAAGTGAAAAAAAATCACACTGTCTTGGCATATTTCTTCATTTACTTCAAGAAAAATAAAGCTTTGAGCCTATTACACGAAACATTTTTTGCAGTGTGTACTCTCCTTCTATTGCTCACTCACACACTCCTCCCAGGTTTCATCGGGCTCATTTAAAACACATTAGGCTGTTAGAGCTCTGTCAGGGCCTGGCAGTGAGAGAGAAGCCTGTCTGTTTAATGCTGTGCAGGGGCCGTCTGGTTGCTCCGCTCTCTTATCCGAGTCCACAGGAAACTCTCTCCAGCCTGATAAGGAACAAAACATGCTGCCCGAGGAGCCAAACCCCCTACTGACATTTTTCCAGCGAGGCCCTTCCTTAATGTTAACTTTGATTATAATCCAGGAGCAACAGCGTGGCTCAGTTTACCTTCACACAGCTTTTGATTTCACTGCCAGCAGTTTTATGTTGTAAGGTAGACAAACCTAAAGTCTTCCAAACCCACATTTTAAATTGTGGCTTGAAGTTTGAATTATTTTAACATGCAATACAGAAGGGAAAACGTGTTATCACATGTCAAAGTTGCAAAACATTCATGCCTAAATTAACCCAGTAAGACAACCCGGACACAGCTGGCCAATCAGAACAGAGCGGGCTTTTCACGACAGCACATAAAATAGCATGTTTTCTCTCAGTGTGAACAGCGGTGCAGCATCAAATGGATCAACATGCTTTTTACAAGTTAAAGCATTGCAAAGGTTTCAAAATACACCCCTAAATGACAATAGTAAGAACATGGAAATGTGTTTGATATGTTTCCTTCAGTACATCTCCAAAATCCGATAACTGATACTGAAAGGGACCCGATATTTAATTTTCTACCACAAATTTACCCAAACATAAACTGAGACGTGTGATGACACATGCACTCGGGTGACGCAATAAAGATTAAACTGCTCTTCTGTCTGAAGTGCCTTTGATAGTCAGAGCTCTCGTGAAGTGTTTGGGTTGTCCTGCAAGGGCCCTCATATGGAGTGTATGTTAATGGTGTTTGGACAAGTCTAATCTGAGTATACATGAGTGCTGGCTCTGCAGATGGATGTCTGCTCTGTGATTGGCCACTGACTTTAATAAGGCTTTACATACTGTAGCTCCTGCTGTATCGGGTTCTATCTATAAACAGATCAGGTGACTCGGATCATTGAGAAAGCTCAACATAAACTCACAAACATACAGTATACACACATATGCGCGCACACA
>VXCM01004033.1:154360-163736 GCA_014773175.1 Lucifuga dentata
AGTAGGTCCAGCTTTAATTTTAGGAGAAGGTTCAATAAATTTAAAGTATTTGCTATTTAATAATTTTTAAATCCTATACAAAAAAATGAAATCATGTGAAAATACTCATAATGCTCTGCAGTTCCAAGAGATTTAACTACTTATTAACATAATTTTACTTAAGTTTCATGAAACTATCCAGTATATAGGAATAACCTGTACTGTGCAATCATTACTAAAAAGTTAATTTGTAGCCCACAGCTTTAAGCACTTGCACTTTTGTAATGAACTTTAAACAATATATATTGCACATGAAATAATAATTGCACAGACTGTTACTTTGGTATGATTTTATTGAGTATTTTACAAGTTGTTTTATCTTGCAGAAACTGTGGCAGCCACCCAGCCTGCATTTGATTGAAGTTCAGCCTCAGGAAGGAAATGTTTCTTAGTTGGTGTTATGGAATATAAAATGTTTTTATAGATTTGAGAGTGTAATGTCAAAAATTACAAAGTGCAGTGATTGGTTCAGATATATGCAATAGTTAAGTGCAAAAGAGTTAAAGCGTTTGTGCATACTCACCTCTTTGTCTACGGTCTGCTGCAGGGTGTTGGGGTGAAAAGAGTCCTGAACACCCTTTTAAAGGTTCCGAGAGTGACAGACAGTGTAGACTGGGNGGGGGGGGGGGAATGCTGTTGTGCTGTTTTAGATAATTTGTGTGTTGCTTCTTAGTACATTACTAGTACAGTACTCTACATTTGGATCAAAGTATTTAAAATTCTGTAAAAAGAACATAAGGTTCTGTATTTTTACAGGATTAAGTATTATCTAGAAAAACCACAAACAACAGTCTGTATTGTCTTTTTACAATATTTAACTGTATTTTTATACTCAAAACCTTTTAATAACAGTAAACTCAAAAACGGCAAACAACTGTCTTTATATTGTGTTGTTACAATATTTAAATATATTTTTATAGTCAAAACCTTTTAATAAACAGTAAACCCAAAAAAGGCAGACAACTGTCTTCATATTGTAGTTTTACAGTAGTTAAATGTATTTTTATATTCAAAACCTTTTAATAACAGTAAACTCTTGTTAAAAATATTCTCATTCTCGTGAGCAGTATATACTGTATACTGCTCACTGGTTTTAAAATGCACTGTATTTTAAAATTATATATATTCAGTTAAAAAAAAACAGCCAATGTCTTTATTTTTTAGCAACGTATTTCTGTTAAAAAAAAATTGCTGCACCGTGGGAGGGGAGCCATCTGGCAGCCAGTTGGATGGATTTCTGGTCACAGCCGAGCTTCAGGACCCCCACACTCACACATGAGCGTGATGAGGGTCAACGTATCCAAAGAGAGAGAGAGAAGTGAATTAGCAGTAGTCCATTATTTTAAGTAATTTTAGAATGGCTGATTAAATCATATAATAAGACATTCTTATAAAAAAGAACGACTGTAAATTTCCACAAACACAGTCATGAAATGTGTTAATTAGATATTTTACACTGGCTTTCAGTGTGGCTCTAAGAAGAACTCTAAGAACTAATGTACAGAACTCCCCATTTCATAAATATTATATTCTTATGTTTTGGTCTTCAAATATGTAACAAAATGGCAAAAACTGACAATATAGCTTTCTTTTGATTAAGCCAATGCAGAGCTGCAGATGCATATTTAAGTGGTTCTGAACAATGATTCTGCATTTGTCAAACAATAGCACACATCCTTGCATCCTTGTGTGTTTTCCTTTCACTTACAGCATCCTTCTCTGAGCTTCTTACTCTAGCAATGGGCATCGGGGGCGGCATCGCTTTTGTGATCATCATCCTCATCATCATTGCATCCTGCAGGAGGTGCAAGAGGAAGAGACAGATGCAGGAAGTGAATGAGGAAGCTCCCCGCAAAGAGAGGAAAGACCCGACTGTGTGGTAAGACCAAGAGAATGACAAAAGAGGGAAAGAGGTGAAAAGAGAGAGGGAAAAGAGGAATGGAATCATACACTTCCTCTCTCTCTCCTAGACTAACACCAGGGATGGGGGCATGTGGTGCTCCTTCTCGGGGCCTGGGCCTCTATCGTGTTCTTTCCTACTGGATGCTTCACTTCCACTCCTTCCTTCCTCTCCAATCACAGTCTTTGGAGCCCAAACTTGGACCAGCTGTTAATATGTAGACACAATATGAAAATAAGCTGTTGTATAAAAAAAAATGCTAGAGATGCTTTAGTCAAACAACTGGAACCAACTTTCACATTTATGATATCACTTTGTGCCTTCTGGAAGGAAGAAAAAAAGTTTATCTGTTTTCATGTTCAACTAAATGGGCTTCCAAACACATTTCCTGTTTAGCGTAAATGTTTTAAATGTTTTGTAGTGGTAGAGCAATGGTGCATTTCTACTGTTTATTTCCCTACTAATACATTTTGAACTTCAATACACCAGTACAGTACAAGTCATATATTGAAGTAGAAGCTGTGGAACAATGAATAAGCAGTTTCCTTTTTTCTGTTCTACTCTTGAAGCTACTCAAAGTAAACTTACCAAATCATGGAACAATATTTTGAAACCCCAAACAAAGCCCTTATCAACCCTAACTGTCAGTCGGTGGTCTGATCCACCTGACTGCAGTTCCTCTGGATCCACAGGAGGATGCTGGTGTACATTTTTGTTTTGTTTCACTACTGATCACTGAGGTTGTATCACTGTATTTCTCTGATTTTATGACTCCTGCCAAAACATTCATGGTGCTGTAAAATAATTAAAACCACATGGAGAGCACTTGTTGGAAACAGACAATCACACAGTTTTTATCAGCTCATAATTAAATGCCATATTAGTTTTATATTTCAGTGACAAAATGTCAAATTTTTCATGCAGCTAGTAGACTCTACTATGGTGTCTGTTTTGAACAACTTCTCCTGGGCACGTGGGATGTCTTTGCTTCTCAGTTGGGTTTTCAGATCTCTCTGTAATAACCACCTTAACCGCTTCATGTACAAACTGTGTGCACATCAGAATTTAAAAAGCCTAGTCTTGCATTGAAAATTTGAACTCTGTTGTCCTCTTCTTTGACTATTTCAAATTTCAAAAACAATCTCTCATTCAAAACCTTAGCAAAAAAAAAAAAAAAAAAAAAAAAAGGTCTCACCTCTCAGATCAGATCCAAAATGATTTCTCTTAACTCTCTACTTGGGATGACTTGTGTTAACCCTGTGTGTCTCTAACCCATTGTCCTGCTACTGTGTTCATGTTGTCTGCTTGTCTTGTCCTGTCTGTGTATGTGTGTGTGTGATATATGCACATGCATGTACGTACATCAATCAATAATGTGTCATGCATGCATACCCTCGTGTGTGTTTGTGCATAATTCCACCCTTACTGTCCTTCCTCATCTCCCCTGTGTGAACGTGTGCGTCTCAGCCACCCTGCGCAGGCCGTCCATCTCTACATGTCACAGACGTCCATAGAGATTGACAGTTCAGATGGCATGATCTCAGAGGCCAGGACCAAAGACCCCAGCTCCTCCTCAGAGGAGGAGAGGAGCTCAGACGAGGAAGTTGATGACTCTGATTGAGGAGGTGGGGACAGAGAGACAGAAGCTCTGATAGAAAGCCAGCCAGTAAACCTGCTGGAGGGATACCAAAGTGGCACACATGGATTAAGTCTCCATGGGCTGCTGAATGGAGATGAGTTGAATACAATATTGCTGCTATTTTGAATAAAAACACATGATCAACAATGACAGGAAAACTGAAAAAAAAAAAAGAACAAAGACATTAGAGCAACACTTTTGATGATCACTGAGGCTTTGAGAGAGTATTGAGAGACATTCCTCCTCCAGTTTGCTGGATAAAACCTGATAGGAAGAGGAGGCTTCAGAAGTGAGGGGCTTTGTAATTGTGATGCTGGCTACCGGACTGAAGGGACAGCAGGTCAATTCACATTCAATAACTGTCTGTTGTTTCAGATGTGGATCTTGTTATGTGCAGGTCAGGAAGTCAATACCAAAATCAACTGCAAGATATAATTGACATCAATCTGAGATGTTTGCATGTAAGTAGGGATTCAGTCAGAATATTATTTGCTGCCCCCAATGAGCCCTACATAGATGTTTCCATGTCTGAGGGACATAGGGACATGTATATATAAATCTATATCTATCTATCTATCTATCTATCTATCTATCTATCTATCTATCTATCTATCTATCTATCTATATGAACTTACAGGATCATCTTTTACACTATGGTTTAGTGAATCAAACTTGGTTTTGCTTCCCTGTTGGAGCAGTTAATTAAGGCAGATCTGAACACAGCAACTGCACTTATTTGCAGACCAAAATAACTACAAGACCGTTTTTCAGAAGTGGTTTGGTCCCAAAACTAATCTGGAGAGCTTCGTTTGTGGTGTTAACATGATCCGGACTAGTTGTGAAGCAATTACAAGGCAATCTATTGATCTATTGATTGATCTAGAACTAGATATGTTGACATGCAGATCCTGTGAAAGGTCGAAACATATCAAGCTTATTTAACACGCCTTCAGATTAACACGCTGACGGTTAGCATGTCTTCATTGCATAATGTGAAGCAATATGCACTTTTCAAGAAGTTGTCTTCTTGAAATACATTCAGATTCTGCATTCTGCTACCATACATTTGCTTGGAATATGGCCCAAATGATGACTACAAATAGGAAAGTTTTGCCAGTTCTGTTGTTTGTTCCATGTTATTTAGTTATGCCAGTATAGTAAACATCTTCCTGCTTTGATTTTCTTGCTCCTGCCCCCACCCCAGCCCCCCAACATTTCTGGTCAATGAGCAGAGTAGTGTTTTCACTTGGTTTCACTTCACTTGGTTACATTTAGGTTTGCTTGGAGTTTTTTCAGGGTTAAACCAAACAGAACCAATCATAACCAAGGGTAAAATAACAGCTTGTTCATTGATTGGAACCAGAGCAAAAAGACATCAGGTTTGAAAAAGACTTAAAGGAACGTACTGGTGATTTTGCATGTTTGAACCCAATAAATACAACCCACATACAACTTTGCAAAACATGCTACTGCAGCAGTACATTTTACAATTGTATTTCCTCCCTTCTAGACTGCCATTGCTTCAGTGCATTCCAGTATGGTATAAAAGTCAACTCCATGCTTGAGTTAATAATCCATCACAGTGAAATTACTTAATTTAACTGATCCAACATGGAGCTGCACGGAAAAAAAATGTGTCTCCGCCAGGGAATATAGTCCCAGGAGAAGACAGCTTTTTCAGAAAAAAATTAAAATGACTGAGCCTTCTACAAGTACGCATGTTAGCAGGCAAAACATTGAATTTAAGGCAGGTAATCACCTGACCATTTGATTTTGAATGATTTGGTGGCAAAATAACAGAAAACTAAAATACAATTTTATGTTTTGGAAAATGGTTGGCTGTAACGTAACGTGTATGGAGGTTGTATTTATTGGGCTCAAACATGCAAAATCACTGGTATGGTCCTTTAAGTTTACACACAGTTTACACAAAATGTTCAGTTGGTCATCCACTGTTTGACATTTGGTTCTCTTCAGTTTGGTTACGGTAAAAAGCAGATTGTTTGTGTGGTGCAGCAGTTTAAAACAGTCAAACTGAGCAGAATGTTTGAGGTTTCCTGATACGCAGTTTTACTTGACACTTTCCAGCCAATCAGAACAAAAGTAGTAGTCTATTATAATCATAGATAATGTAGGTCTTACATTCCATTTGATTATAAAAACTACCGTAGCACTTGTTTAAAGCAGGTTTACTCTATCCTGCATCAGTAGTCTGAGGGACTTATTTCATGTAAGATCACCATAAATGTGATACCACAGTCATTATCTGAGTATGAGGTCCAAGTATTTTATCAGTGGGCAAGCACCCACTTGAACGCACCATCGTGAGTGTTTAGGGTGTGTGGGAGATCTGAAAACCGTATTTCTTCCCATGTATCTGTGAATACACCACACCTACTAACAAATGATTGTAATATGTTCTTTTTTTTTAAAAACAGGATTGTGAGAGTAACAATGAGCGATGCGTTTGTCATTTTCTTAGTTTCTAGATAATGCCAGAAGTATTTTATTGTTTTTTTTTTTTTATGTGTTTGTTATAGATCTTTTATAAAAATGATTTTGTAATTAAAAACACCTTTTAAATCTTCACTGTGTTTTGTTGCATCAGCTTCGGTCTAAAGGTGATCTGGGTTTCCACTCCATTAAAAAAATAAACAATCACACACAGCTGGACATGATTTAATATAACTCATCTATTATGTAAGAGAGTAATCTTGTTATACAGCATTTATTATGCATCATTATCTTTAATGCACTACCTCCAGTTATATGTCTGTCTGCAGAACGTTGCACTTGTTTACCTAGTGAATTGTTGCAGTTGTGTTATTTAAATTGTTGCAGGTGTTTATGCATGTCTGTGACCTACTTGTGTGTTTGGTGAGGTTGTTCATGACGATGAATATGTTAGCATATTACGGTGGTTCTCTCTCTTTGTATGTGTGTGTGTGTGTGTGTGTATGGGTGGGGGTGGCTATGTATTTCTATTGATCAAAGTCTATCCCACTGGGTGCAGCCTTTGGTTACTGACTGACTGACAGAGCTTGTGTGTGTGTGTGTGTGTGTGTGTGTGTGTGTGTGTGTGTGTGTGTGTGTAGATGGGGCAGAGTAGGGCGAACGAAATGCAGAATGACACTAAAAATGAAGGACGAGGTGGGTGAGAGATACAGAAAGAGACAGGGAGAGAATCTATTTATCTAAGATAAATAATTATATTTTATTATAGGGAAAGACCAGAGTGTCGTACCACTAAAATGACAGCCGTGTCTCTCGATATTCTCCACGTATTACCATGACTTCAGTTAATTATGCTTGTAGAGCTCACAGATCGACCTCCAACTGATTCAGCACGTCAGTGATCAGCACTGGGTGTGGAAATCAACATGTTTAGGCTCGATTTTCCAAGATCTGCCTTGCATTTCTGGACACAGTGGAATTCTTACATTAGTCCCTCAGAATTAAAGGACCATACCGGTGTTTTTTGATGTTTAGATGCATTTTATACAATTTGCATACATGTTTACTGACAACATTTCCCAAACCATACTATAGCAGCTGTAAATATTAGAATTGTTTTTCCTACCTTCCAGACTGCCATTCCAGTCAACTTGTAGAGGCTTGAAACAGGCTTGAGATAAGTAATCCATCACTGAACACAATGTCTATGAAGTGTTTTTGTCGAAGTAACTTTATTTAACCACTCCTTCATGGAACTGCAAGACAATGTAATGTATGTCTCTGCCAGGGAATATAGTCCCAGGAGAAGACGGCCTTTATCATCAAATTAAAAACAACCATCCCTTCTACAATCAGACATATGTGTTAGCAGGAGAAACCTGAAACTTTGGTTCTGAAAGATTGGGGGAACTGGCAAAATATCAAGAGAAGTAAAATATGGATTTATATTTTGGAAATTGGTTGTTAGTAACGTAACATGTATGCAGGTAGTATTTTGTGGGCTTAAACATGAAAAATCACATTTCTTGACTGGAAAAAATATATTTTTCTGGCACTTTTCTTACCACCATTGCTGCCACTCTTTACACCAGTGGTTCTCAATCCTGGTCCTACCTGCTGTACCCATACCTGATTAGCTACATAAGCTTTGTTCCCGATGCCTCACAGATCATGAGTTTCTAAACACACCTAGCTAATCAGGTGAGGGTAGAGCAGGAAGAGATGAAAAATATGCAGCATTGTCCCGAAGGCTACGACTGAGAACCACCTAGAACCTCAGCTGAATGCAATAAGTTCATGCTTGTTGTCTTGGGTTTGCCAAATGAATTCTGGGAAATGTAGGACAAAATTGGCTGAGGGAAAGAAAAGCAAACTTAAAAATACGTCATCACATGAAATAATATAAGGTGGGAAGAGGATGAGTCAAGATCTATAGTGGTTACTACATTATTGTACAGCAGGTAACGTGAGTCAGACTCCTGGGAAACGTCATCTCACTCATTCTCTGGTTATGACTCATATCAGAATCCATTACCTCCCACAATCAATTCATTACTGCATCTCACGTAAACGTTTCTCAAAGATTAATCTAATGTGGGCCCCTTGATTAAGGAAAGTGTCATATATTTCCATCTTCCACTCACTGTTTGTCTTCATCTTTCTCACTTCTTCTCAGTCTTCCTCCTTCTCTGAACACATTGCGGTTTGCATTCCGCACATTAGGATGGGGTTGTACCTGGCACAGTAATGTGGTAAGGTGCTGTATTTCATCCTCCCCACACACACACACACACACACACACACACACACACACAAACATGGGCTTGGCTCAACAGGTTGCAGAAGTAGAAAACAGATCATCACACTGGAATGTAACTGCATATGGTTCAAAGTTAGACTGCACTTAAAGGACTATACCACCCATTTTACATCTTTGAAACTAATATTTGAGCCTAATATATTCAATTTTCATATATGTGAGGTTACTGACAATCATTTCCCAAAGCATACTACTGGAATGGTAAGTTAAATTTTTTTTTTCCAGACCGCCATTGGTTTCAGTTCATTCAGATATGCTATATAAATCAACTTGTTGATTGAGATTTGAAATATTGATACTTGAAACATTCTTGGGATAGGTAATCCATCATCACGAACAACATGTATATTCAGGTTTTTTGTTTTTTTTTTAAAATTACATAATTTTAGTGTTTAAGCACAATAAAAAGTGCAGAGTGCATGTATGTCTCCACTGGGGAATATAATCCCAAAAGAAGACCTCAAAAAATTTAAAGGACCGTGACTTCATATATGTAACTATTAGCAGGCGAAACATTGATTTGTAAGGTGGGTGTATCACTTGAATATTTGATTTTGAAAGATTAAGAGAATTTACAAAATATCAGGAAAGCTTNGTGGGTGTATCACTTGAATATTTGATTTTGAAAGATTAAGAGAATTTACAAAATATCAGGAAAGCTTGGGAAATGATTGTCAGTAACCCTATGTGTATGAAAATTGAATATATTAGGCTCAAACATGTCACAGTTCTGCATGTCTGATCAGCCACTCACCTGCCATTTCTGCCTGCCTGGTCCTCAGCTACTCACCTGCCATTTCTGCCTGCCTGGTCTTCAGCTCCTCACCTCAGTTCATCAGCCTGATTCATTTCAGGTTTGGACGCTGTTACCAATTGGCACCAATCAGGCATGGATTTAAGCCCCAGTCTCACACTCACCCTTTGCCAGATTGTTCTTAGTTATCCTCGATGCAAGACTTTCCAGCGTTTATTTGTGGACTGACATTCTGTTACCGACTCGGCTTGTCTTGGACTATCCTGCTTG
>VXCM01004034.1:0-47556 GCA_014773175.1 Lucifuga dentata
ATTCGGGCTTGGGACCGGCACAAGGTGGACACTGGCTTGTGCCCCCTTGAGGCTGCATTTCAAATGATAATGAATACTACATTGAAAAGCACTGCTTCAAATCTCAAATATATGGAAGAGCAGAAATGGACAACATAAACAGGAATGAAGATCTGCAAAATTCTAATTCCTAAACACATCCCAGAGTCAACAAATCAGGATGCAATTAGGATTGTTGGCCCTGATGCATTTAAAACCCACATCAAGAGCCACAAATCAAAAACTGATGCCAGTGCTTGCATAATAAAAGCTTTATGCATCTTAAAATGATTTTCATCAGCAAATATGTGTATTGAACTCTTTTTGAGGAACCATCAAGTACTGAAACCAATTTATGACCTAAATGTTTTATGAATAGAACTTTTCTCATTTCTTTATTGCAAAAATGCTTTTAATTGTTTTGCAAGCTCAGTGGAAATTTCTGTTGTGGATTATTTTCACTAGTGTATTACGTCCACTTCTTTGTCTCTGAAAATTTATTGATCTGCAGTTACTCAGATGCAGATTAAATGCATTTAGGGAGGGAGAATTTATCAACCATGACCATTCAGAGGTAAATACTGAACTGAAAGAATTTCATTAGAGTCAGAGATAACAATTGAATAAAGAGGGCATCAGGAATAAAATGCTTTTTTTTTTTTTAGGCATATACCTTTACTGCACATTGCATTCTGTATGGAAAAAGCACCATATGTGAACATTGCTGAAATATTATGGATTGGCATCTGCTCATTAGATTTTCCTTGTTACCTTCTATCTATCAGCTACAGGAAAACCAAGACAGCTCAGCCCGTTGCCATTAGAGTGTTATTTTCCAGCAGTGCCATGTTGGTGTTCTGCTCAACCATTCTGTCAATAATTTACATAAAGTGAGTAACTGTAATTTTTACTGGATTTAATTTAGGCCTTGGACATTTGTTGCATCATTGCCATAATAATAATAATAATAATAATAATAATAATAATAATAATAATAATAATAATAATAATAACAATAATAATAACAATAATAATAATAATGACATTATTATTATTATTATTAATTTATTATTAATTAATTTATAATTAATTTTACTTGAAGAAGCATGTACTCTTAATACTACTACTACTACTACTACTACTACTAATAATAATAATAATAATTATTATTATTATTATTATTATTAAGAATACATGCTTCTTCAAGTAAAATTAAACAGTTAAAAAAAACATTAAAATGTTCAATTTCACAGTTAGAAACGGATCTAATTTTAGATTTCCAAAAATTACCACTTTAATTTTAATTTCAAGTAAATCAGGATTTATTTATGCTCATAATTAATCAGATACTTGCTTGGAAAGTACACTACAATCCATACTTCGTAGTGTAACTCTTCATCACATCAAATTCTTCATTACAGCTTTGCTCATCACAGTCACTCTTCACAAGTGCTGCTAGTGGAATTAAGAGGAAAAACCATGGAATATTTATAGGGACAACTGCCATAGAAAAGTGCTGATATTCATGAAAGTATGGAATTATCTCATTTTTTCATTCAGACCTGTGTATATATTCCATAGAGGAATCATTTGTGTACTCTTCATCAACTGATGGGCTTTCTCCTATAAATGCCTCTAGCGACATCATCATCACTGGACAGGATGCGCCAACCTAAAAATTCCTTCAATCAGACAAAGCTCTCCACTCACAAAGTGCATCAGACGTTTCTAAGCTGTTTGAAAGCAGAATAATAATTAAAAAAAAAAAAAAAAAANAAAAAAAAAAAAAAAAAAGAAGCTTAACTGTTCACTGAGACACCATGAACCCTGAATGACATAGAGTTCATAGAAAGGTTATTGGTTCAAATTAGTTGACTGATCTGCAGGACTGAAGAAGTTGTTTAGTTATTACAGATTAGACACTACCACTAGGGGGCAGTATGTCACCTCGTTCTGAGGAAAACTGCTGTTGCAGACAGAATAATGAATGAATAGAGAGACAGTGAGAGAGATATGACCCTCTGATGAACTTAAAATCTGCTGGGAGCTCAGCAGGGCATAGCTGACTGGTTAAATGCCAATGCTCCACCTGCAGGAGGAGAATTCTGACAATGATGCATCTGTATGCGTGTGAGCAGCTTCCAGGCTTTGTCCATGTGTCTTGATTTGCATTTGTTTACTGCTGCTTATATGAACATTGTTGGGGAGTGTGTCTGTATTACTAATTCCATGCATGGGGTTATTCTGGCCAGCAGTGTAGCAAACATAATGTCCTGCATATCTCACATTAGCCAGAGGCCACGTTTGTGTTTTGTCCACTCTCTCTCAAATCCCTCCTGACCACTACAACTGAAGTCCAGCAAACATTTTCCTCACAGATTAAGCTAAGACTATTTAAGCCTTCTGCTGCCAGATCACTTCTCTAAACAATCTCTTGGCCAGTCTTTGCTTGCTCCACTTTCTGGACTTTCTCCACCCTCTCCTTTACTCCCTCTGCCTTTCCTTTCTCCATTTTTTTACTTCCTAACAAAAGCCAGGACCAGGAGGCACATGATTAGGCTGCCACTAATTGGTATCAGATTCACAGGTTTGGATCAGCACCATGCTGGCTGGAGCCAAAGCATTGCTCACATCTGCATAGAGAGTGGGTCACTGAGAATGCAATTCTTTCTGCCCAGTTGGCCCACCATCAGTTTCCCCTCACAGGTCATAGGCCTGCTATCATGCATGGTGCTCTGGGGCCAGACAAGCTCCACGAATACACATGTATGACACCTTTCATGTGCAAGCCAAACTCTGATCGGAGGACCTCTGTATTGACACCTTTCATGGTTTGTTAGTACCTTGACAGTGAGGGAGCAGGACAGCTGAGACATCTGCAGTGTGACAGAAAGAACCAACCAGCATGGAGAGAAATCTGAGGTGAAGGGAAGCAGGGCGGATATGGGGATTAGAGACTCTGGTTTGCCTGCCATACTTTCTGCCTTCATGGCCCCGCAGGCACAAAAACTCATATTCACAGACTCACATGAAAAATATAAATGCAAACACACACTTGTACTTGTCACAGCAAAATACTTTCTGTCAGTGAGCAGTGTGTTTTTGGTGTTTTTTTTTTTTTTTNGGGGGGGGGGGATTTTATGATTAGCTCTGCCACTGAATTTCTTTTGGCAAAGCACACTGGCTTGTTTTGACGTTATTGCAATTACATGATTTTTGCATACAGGAGGTGGGGGGTTGGAGTTGGGTGTGGGTATGATTATAGTAACGAGGGAGAAAAAATGAAGAAAGCAAACAAAAACAAAGAAACACAGTGTAGGACACCTGCATGCTCTCAAAACATGTCATCTTTTCCCAAGGGACATCCTTGACCCAGAAAGCAAGTACCTTGCAGGCTGTCAGTGGATGGTTTGTAGCCATTAAGTTAGTAGAGCAGCAGCATGCCCACCACAATACACAGACTTCGCCAGCAGCAGACATTTGGGCGGCNTAGCCATTAAGTTAGTAGAGCAGCAGCATGCCTACCACAATACACAGACTTCGCCAGCAGCAGACATTTGGGCGGCTGCCATTGGATATGAAACTGCAGCCACTAGGGGTTTCCTGCCAGTAGTCTGTCAGTGCTCCAACATCAGACACTTGGCATCTTCAGCATCACCTTGCTTTTGGTTAACTTCTTATTTAACCTGGCAGGTTCACGAAGAACACATGGTTGTTGTGGCTGTTTACAACAAATTGGGGGATGGTTATCAGGGGAAGGATGGTTAGACACATTTTCTCTCATACCTCATCCTCACAGTGGTCAGTAGTCAGTACCATCAAAAGTTTGTACATGGAGCAGTTGCATAGTTCAGTATCCAGCACCTTGCTCGTGGATTCTTCAAAAGTAAGATTTTAGAAGTGTTGCTATTCTCTGACAGATAACGGCTGACATGGGGGTAGAGCAATATTATCACTTGATCAGGTGCTGAAATTTGTGGCTTAACAACGCCCGTTTTGTAATATATTACTACTTCAGCCAACATTTCTGTTGGATCACTGGTATCATTAATTTAAGTGTATGTGAAAATATGCTGGTGTACTTTGATTAATTATAAGCCAAGGTGAGGAGCAGAGGGAAAGTTGCCACTAATTTGTGAAAAATGTTGCCATTCATACTGCCTGTTAATCATTATAGCTACCTTAATGTAGATTTATGATTGAAACTCCATTAACCATTTACACTAACTTAAATGAGATTATTAGAACTGGTAACTTCCTAATTATAAACCCACTTCTCTAAAGCTGTGGATACACTATGAGACTGTTGGAGTCTTTGCTGAATGAAGCAGTTCACACTACACAACTGATCTTTGTTGATCACTGCTAAAGGTCTTACTTCACAGGTGTTCACACATGACAACTTTTCTTTTTCTTTCTTTATTAGGATCCCCATTAGCACCAGCATACACATTGGATATTCTTCCTGGGGTCCAACAGCCATATAGACATACATACATACAGTACATACATACAAACTCACTAAAACATCTAGGGATTTCCTAAATGGCCCCTTGAGAGCTCGAGTCACAATATCTTGTCCTAAATGAGTAAAGTCATGTTGGAGTAAGAAAATTTCTGTTAAGAGAAAGTGCAAGTTGACAGAGCCAAT
Organism: Lucifuga dentata; assembly: GCA_014773175.1. NCBI lineage: Eukaryota > Metazoa > Chordata > Actinopteri > Ophidiiformes > Bythitidae > Lucifuga > Lucifuga dentata. The sequence goes on from VXCM01004034.1 coordinate 4,670, forward strand.
GCAAGCAACTTGTCTGTCCTTTAGCTTTGTTGAGTGTGGAAGAAAATGTGGCTTGTCTGTTTGGTTCAACTTTGAATCAACTTCTTCAGACTCTGCACTTTGCTTTACCACTATCAAGTTCAATTACTTCCTGCTCCTACATGTCTTTCTCTTGAGCTCCAATTGGTTGTTTGCAGTGCCCTCATGATCACTGCACTTGGCATGCATACAGCCTAAATATGTAGCACTGGCAAAAACAGATATGAGACATATGGTTACTCCCAAGCCTAGACCAATATTGGATAGCTATTTGCGGACAGCTTTTCATTCAGACCCACCATCAGATAACAGAACAATATGAATCATGGACGTTGATTGGAAGGGAAACTTTCCTTGCTGCCTTTTGCGTGACACTAACAAGGTGGGAGAGTGGGGAAAAAGTTACTTTCAAAACAGACCAACATTTCCATTTGTTTTGGATGACAAGCAAACTCACTTACTCTTTAATTAACACATAGTAAGTTTGACAAGATTGTTTTGGGACATTTTAAAAGCTTTTTGTGGAAATACAATCCTATTGCCATTTTCTAAGCTGCAGTCACCTTATCCTCTCTTCCTCCATTTCTCTGTGCCCCATGGCAGTCATCTCATACTCTGACTCTCTGCCAAACACAACAACCAGCAACTGTACACAGCAAGAAGAAAAACTGAGAAGTGTGATCTCCCTCGCTCTGTTTTGCCTGCCTGGTTGTCAATCTCTCCATCTCTCCTGCTGGTACACCCAGTCAAACTGTAGGGAGGGAGGGCAACTGGAATGGCCCTAATGGGGCCCCACGTCCCTAAATTCATGGATGAAGGAGAGAAACAGGAGACAGAAGTTGATAGCTACCCCTTTACTCCCTTTACTTCTCTTAATCCCAGTTAGAAACCAAAGATAAGAAGAAAGGTTAACATCTGCCACCCCAAGATGTTACAATAACAGAAAGAAAACCAACCAGTCTGACACACCAAAACCCTCTATAATCTAGGCTATGGACAGAGGCCTTTGGAACAAGTGACAAGGCGGGTGCTTGTGTGCTTGTGTGCTTGGTGCTTGTGTACTTGTGTGCTTGTGTGTGTGTGTGTGTGTGTGTGTGTGTGTGTGTCTGTGTGCATGAACAGCCCATCGTATCAACTCATGGGTAACAGATGGTGCCTTATCATTGGCCAGCATCAGCTCACATTCCTAGACATGACGGTAATGCATTTTGTGTTGTTCAGCTGATGCTAACTTCACATAAAATTTCATGCCAAATTACAGTCAAGAGTGTGCTCATTACTCTATACATTATCAGTGTGGGACTCGTCAAATAGAATACCCTGCAGTCATTTGTTTGTCAGCTAACATAATTATTGTCTAATGACTGAACAAGCTATTACACCTTCAAAGTCAGTATGCATAAAACCCAGCATGACCCATTTGAGCCTGTGAACATGTCCCCATCATACAAACACTCTTCTTCACCTAGCCGTCCTAAAAGCCAGCCTTTTAGCAGCCTCCCTCCCTGTTTGCCCTTTTAATAACACTCTTTTATTCTTGAGCACATTATTAAACACTGTCACTCAGGCTAAATACCAGGAATAGTTGGATAAGAGCCTCAACATGGATGGGGGGCATGAGGGGGACAGGGTACAGAGTACTCTAAGTGATGGATCTGTTTGAGTCCATAAATGCTGGTGTTGTGAATAGAGAAAGGTAAAAACTGGAAGGCTGAAGGAAGGCTGGAGGGGGGCCAAGTGCATTGTGGTTGGGGTGAAGAGTTCACGCTGGGACTCAGCAGGGGAGGGGGTGTTCAGGGAGACTGCACGCCGTGATGGCTGGTCAGCAAGGAAGATGATTGACATCTGGTATAACTGAGGGGATGACTGACAAATTCAGTAATATATCAGATATACTGTTTATGTCTTTGACTATGGGTGTAATATGTCTTTGGTATGTATGTGTGTGTATGTGTGTGTGCAAGCATGTGGAACTGTCTCCATGCATGTGTGCTATCAGGAGTATGAATATAGGTATATTATTATTATAAGACTTTAGAAATGTGTTGTTTGTGGTGCAACTTCTCTCATACACTTTGGATGTTACTCTATTATGTCAGTAAAGGACTTTCAGGTGATGTGAAACATACTCCGGCAGCCATCCTGGAGGTCTATCTGAGGTAATATTTATGTGCCATGATACTGACTGTCGGGCTGAACTGATTATTTCATGATACTTCTGATCAGTTTTGTGTTTTAGCTGGCAGCTAAAACCAAGCTCAGAGTACATGTCTTCACAAATCCTCAAATCGTGGAATCACTCAAATTGCACAACAATCTTTCCTGACAAGTTTTCTCATCTGGGAGGAGATGATTGATGTCAGAAATCAATACTCACGAACGTCATGTGAGAAATGAAAACACACAAAACTGCATGTGAGAAGTTATGCTTCTGCCTCCCTCCTCTTGTGCTCTCATTGACTGTTGTTCATTGCCGTTCTAGAAACTTGTTGATCTGTTTAAGCTATAAGAGCATTTCAAATTTTGCACCAGTAGTTTCAAACATCCATCCCCATCCAGCGCCTTTGGGATGAATTGTAGCTGTGAATGTGAGCTTATTGCCAAACATCAGTGAACCTCACCCTGCAGCCATGTTCCAAAATCCAGAGGAAACTTGGAAACTGCAGATTTCACTTTTGTTTACTGTGTTTGTGTTGTGTTTGTGTACTTGTGCATGGCTAATTCTTAAGTATCCAATATGGAGGCAGTTATGGTTCCTCCGAGATTTGCAGTGCAACTGTGAAGTTGCTGTATAGTACTAATGTTATACTAGTAATATACTTATACCTGACACATTGACAGATGACATTACCACAGTGGGTTGTTTTGATATTTAATAGTCCTGGTACCCTCCCAATGAGAGACAAAGCACATGATAAGGCTTAACTAGGGGCTGTAATGGATTTAGCCTATTGGACACAGTGAGGAGTAACAGGCTGATGGGAAAATGAGTTTCAAAAACATTTTAAGCGTAGTTACACTTCGCTGATGTCACTAAAGCAGGACATGGCATAGACACACACACTCACTCACATGCACACGCACTAACAATGATCACCTGCCTGGAGACAGGGTGGATTATGGGGAATTAGGAGGCACTCTGTGACTTGGCACTGAAACTGCGGTCCTGTTGCTGGTGCTGATCTGATCTACTGCCAAAATACAGTGACACACTCTAACAGAAGAAAGACTGAGGACACATCATTATAAACATACACACACACACACACACAACACACAAACACACGCGCGCGCGTGCACACACACACACACACACACACACACACACACTCCCAGTGTGTCCTTCATCCAACGGTAGCAACTGTAACAATGACATGGCTTAACAGTACAACAGTAGCCCTCCTGTAGATTGACATTTGAGACTGCTGTTCATACAGTACACATACACACACTCACAGCCTCGGGGCTCGATAACTCATTTTAGCCAGCACTAACCTGCAGCTGTGCACTGTTATAATAAAATGTGGCCTTACAATGAAATGCCAATCTGTACTTAGGCTTTTAACAGCAGGAATGTAAAGCTTAACTAAACTATGATGTGGTGTAGTGAACAATAAATTTGACGTAAAGAACCTGTTTATCACATCTTAGAAATGGATTTTACACTTTCATATTTCATGATTTCTTTAAAAAAAAAAAACAGATCCTGACTATTTCAAAGACATCAACTCTGGTTACTCTTCATATCTTTAGTAATGATGATCTTTAGAAATATGACTTTTCTCAGTGAAAACATATGCAGTTTTTAAAAATCATCTCTTACAAAAGAGTGAGTGTAAGAAAAAAAATAGTTCCTTCATATTGGAGTAGTTAATCATTTTTACCCCCCACCCCAACCCGCACACACATGCACACACACACACACACACACACATCAAACGTGCATATGTGGGCTGTCACTCACATATACTGAATGTGTGAATGTACGCTCATACATACAAATACATGATGGCACAACCAGTAACAGTAATGCAATATCATGCAAGCACATACTGAAACACACAGTTTGGTCTTTTGTATACACAGGCAGTAAAGTATGCTCATACAGATACACAGACATACACATGTACAGTAAAGCGAGTCATGCATATCTCTATCTCTCACACCCCCTACCAGTTGTCAGTCACTGCCTTTGAGCATAAGGGACTAGATTAAATCCTTATGGAGACAGGATGACGGCTACAGAGGCCTGCACACACACACACACACACACACACACACACACACACACACACACACACACATGCACAGACGCCCGCACACAACGCATGCACGCACACACACTGAATGACGGCATGTCCTCTGCTACATGATGAAACTCCCATGGTTATTGTTGTAGAGAGCTTACAACCAGAAGACAAACTTTTGTTTTAAATGGATTACCTATCATTAATTTCTCGGCTCATAATATTGTCGTGTATATAAACAAAACATCATTTGCTTTACCATCTCCATAGAATGATTTATTCCTTCAGCAGGAAAATGTAAGACTTTCAGTGGACTGTTAGTGAAATGGCAGGGAAAATTAAAAGCTCCCCTGTAAATACTTTGCAGTGATTGCCTGCAAATAATGAGAGACAAAATAATGTGTACTCATAAACATTTCATTGCTGAAGCCTCTGGCTATAATGTAACAAAATAGCTGATTTAGTCTTTATCAGTGCCATATAACAAATCACAAATAAGTGTCTCATTGTGTGGTGCCTTGCTTTACAGACTCCTTCTATTCCTTCAATAATGATATGTTTACAATAAGTAACGCAATTTCAGTGTTTTTATTTCCTTCGGCAATGTACCTACATGAGGAGAAAACACTTTGAAATCTACTTGCAAACATAGCATGGAGAGTGGACAAGTGATCTCAGTAGTTGTATATTTGAAATTGTCCCAGGTGTTGTGATTTGTGCTGCATTTCTCTATTGCCTGTTGACAAAGTGTTGGCAGCTGTAAGCAACAGCAGAGGAGTTACGAGCTTATTTCAGAAGATACACAGTTTTTGCCGGTCTCATCATGAAACCACAGTTACTAGGCAACCTTGAGTGAAATCCAGAGTGTTCAAGCTTGAGAATGAAAGTTATGCAGAGGCAAAACAGATGGTGATGAGATGTTGACGTTTTTGGCACAGGGCTTTGTAATTTCTGATGTGCTTTTTTTTTGTTGTTCTTGAACGCCAACATCAACTGTCTTCCTGGCTCTGCTGCGAGTGGCCATAGCAGCTGTAATAATACTCCATTGAAGGTCTTAGGAAGGGTTTATGACCTAGTTCCTCCAGTGAAACGGGGTGGGTTACAGTAGGCTATGTGAACCTTATCTCACAGCAATGTGTGTCCATAAATTAACTGTTTAATCACACAAATTCCAATTTGTGCATGTATTTATTCATACTTTTGATATTGGTTGTTATCCTTTATTTCAACCAAAATAATTGAATGGTTGTATTCATTGCTGTGTACTCGTAGCATTATGGATAATATGATAGACAGTTAAAAACTGGGAGGATCTGAATGATTGCTGTGTGGGAGCAGAATGTTTTATGGCAGTAACATCAATAACAATTTTCTCACACAACAAGCATGAACAAAACTTCCCAAAAGAGAGATCCTGTTGTCACTCAAAACTAAAATTGTAAACGTAGCTTCCATGAGTAAAGCAGGAGCTAAAAACTAATAGTTTTGATCTAACGACTGTAAGATATAAAAGTCCATCCATCCATCCATTTTCTAAACCCGTTTGTCCTGTTGAGGGTCACGGGGGGGCTGGAGCCTATCCCAGCGGTCATAGGGCGAGAGGTGGGGTACACCCTGGACAGATCGCCAGTCTATCGCAGGGCTGACACAGAGACAAACACATTCACGCTCTCATTCACACCTACGGGCAATTTAGAGTTCCCAATTCACCTAACATGCATGTCTTTGGAGGTGGGCGGAAGCCGGAGTACCCGGAGGGAACCCACACGGACACAGGGAGAACATGCAAACTCCACACAGAAAGGCCCTGCCCCGGCTGGGAATCGAACCCAGGCCGGGGCAGGGCCTTTCTGTGTGATATATATAGATATATATATATAGATATATACACACACACAAATAGATATAAATATATATAATAGATATAAATGTGTGCACATACATTTATAACCATGGGATCAAAACTGTAAATAATTTAATTCTTTTAATGTTTATCATCATTTCGTAGCATATTAAAAATCTACATGGATAGATAAACATCCCTGTCTCTATTGGTCACCTCAGTTGTCAGCAAGGATATGTGTCCTGATTGGCGCAGGTGAGAAATAGCAGCAAAAAAGGGGGCGGGGAAAAGACACGAAGAGGAACAGCAGAGAGAGCAGCCGTCGTTAGCACATTTGTGGACAGTACTTGTGTAACTGCAAAGAAAGTACAGAGAACAATGAAATTAACCAACTGTAGTTTAGAGAAACTAAGCGGTATGTACACGTATGTAGTGTCGAGTTCAGTGAGAAAAAATTACCTTCCAGTTGTAAAGTAATTTCAGCTGCTAAGCTAACGGAGTTAGCAAAGCTTACTTCAAGCTCGTGTTAGCGAAGCTGCTAAATGAGACTGGTGTAACTCTTCACTGGAATATCACACAGTAGTGTGTGCGTTTTATCGAACTAACGCACAGTGACCGGAGACCTTGTGGTTCTCAGAAGAAGATTTGTCTTCGGACTGTGAAGACTGCAGGTCAGATGGCGCCATTGGTGACCGGAAAAGTCTTCGTGTACCTCTGATGAAGCCGCCAGCCTGGGCCGTCTCGACATACGGCTCGCGACTGCGACTCGCCATCCATCTCCTGTTAACGTCTGGAGCCTTTGCCCGCGGGACTGAGAGTGAACTGTAAGTTAAAATGTTTGTTATTACGAACTAACATGAAGAATAATCTGTTATCAGCCATATAGCACACAAGTTATGTACAGACATGTAAGTTTCTTTTTTTGTGTATTGTATGTGGAGGCCCACGTTTTATTCAGTGAAACGGATTTCATGCAAACCAGGAGTTTAAACTTAAGGAATCCTCGCGTGGTGTTATTTGATGCAATGTGTTTTGAGTTAGGCAAACAGATTTCATTAAGATTAGAACAGTTTTGAGTAGTATTTTTTTTTTTAACTCTACATTGAATATATTTAAAGGTGATTCAAAAACAGCACATTTACCTCATTATATTATGGTTTTAGCATTACATATTTATTTGTAATTTGGTTAATTGGAAAAAAATAGGCAAAGTAATATTCAAAAGTGAAATATATAAAACTAAAAATAAATTATTTTATGTTATACTGTTGTCTAGATTAGTTACTTTAGTAAAATAACTGAGTATACTTAGTTGTAAATATAAGAGTTCATCTGTATTAAATAAATGGTATCATTAAATAGTAACAACTCTACATTGGAATCCAAGCCCCCCATCATCTTGTCTCACCCTAGCCCACGGCATCATAACCCAAGAGTAGGGTGTTGGGATAATCACATAAATTCTTCTGTGCCACAAGTATATTTCTACTTCCAAAAATACATTAATAAATAAACAAAACACTGCTACGCTGCTTATATGATAGTCATCCAGTTCCTGATCAGACTTCTAGTCCTCTTTGTCCTTGGAGCCTGTATATGTGTGTCTGCACGATCGCCATATTATTATGTTTTGATGAACAGACCAGGCAGGCACAAGCCAAATTCAAGGGCACAGTCTATCTGCCGTCTGTCAGCAACTTGTCATCTGGCTTTAGTAATTACACAAACTTAAATTCTGCCAGTAGACAGAAGTGTGATGGCTGAGTAAGATCTATGTGGAGTGTATTTCTGTGTGTCTCTGGCAAGTAAAAAAAAAAAATCTGGTCTTGAAGCTTTCTTCTCAGGAAGTGGCCAAGCTGTTATGGGCCAGCTGTATGTGGCTAAGGCCTTTGACCCTTGACCCCTGAATATGGCTTGTTGATTGGCTGGTGACCCAAGTGCAAGATTGGACTATGGAATTAGATAGATGGAGGCTATGCAGACATTGTGTACATGTTTGTGTGTATCTGTGCATGGATGAGGAAGAGTGTCTGTGCTGTCAACAGATTTGATTTTTTTATTTTTCATTCTGTATTCAGTTTTGCCGTTAAATAATATTCTGGTGGGTTAATGTTGTTTCTTTTTGGTTTTCTAAGTAGAAATCAGGGAATCCCAGAGAAGCCAGGCCCCTTAGGTGACATAACTGAATACAATGATTATGCATACTATTATGCATACTGTACATTCATTTTCTTTATCGAGGAAAGATTGAGAAAACACACATTTTGTAGTGGATTAAAATCACAGGTGTTCTCTGTATTTATGGTAAATCACAAAACATTTTTGAGGATTAGTTGTCTTGTTCAAAGATGCTGCAGTAGTTGAGGTCAGGGAGGAGTGTTTCCTTTCACATTCTCCTAAATTTTCCCTTAGGTTAATTCTGGTAGTTTTCTCGTCAAAAGAGTTCTACTCTAATTTGTCCCTGCATTTATTCATCATCTAGCAGCATCTCTTTAAAAGATGACTTCTTTCAAAAGACATTTATTGCCTTCACAATTCATCCAAATAGTGAAACAGCCAATGAATAAAGATGAAGATGAGGACAGTTTTACACATGAACATCACTGACCGGATAACCTGTGGGAAACAATTCGAGGAAGCAATAAAAAGGGTCTATAAACCAGTTGAGGGAGATCAAGGAAACAAACTCTTGACTCTGAGACACAACAGTGAGGCTAAAACACTCTAAATCTTCCATCCTGAACACTCCATTTTAGACTCCAGAAAAGTTCTTTATCTTTATGTGTCGGTAGTAGTAAAAGATTAAACTTGTCTGCACGCAGTGTGGGTCGATTCTAGGTGGTCTGGCTTTGCAGGCTTCACAGACAACAAAGAAAAGTTGTAGAGAAAGAGAAGCCTCCGCAATAGGACAACAGTCATATTAGGTCAGAAGTCAACAGATCTTTTACTTAAGCAAAAGTAATAAAATACTCAATTACAAGTAAGATGTAGCATTAAAAATTGTGCTTAAATAAAAGTAAATACATATTTGAAATAGTATGCATTCAAGTATCCAAAATAAAAGTAATAATTGGAAAGAAGAATGGAGTTTAGGAAAACCTTCTGTGTCTTACTTTGGAGATTTTCATGCTCTCAGATCAGTTGAAGAAGGAAAGAAAAGAACCAAATTAAGAAAGAAAATAAGAGAAAAAAAGAAAGGAAGAAAGAAATGAAATGAGGAAGGAAATGGTACTTCAGTGTAGTATTTGAGTAAAGGTTCTTATTTTTGTTTCACTTGTGTTCATGCCTATTCATTACTGATTGTCCTTTACAGTGTTAGTCTTGGTCACCACAAAATGAAATGACAAAGAATTTTACCTTTTATGAATGTACCTGCTGGGCTTTGCTTTTCTGTACTGTGATTTATCGGGCAAAGCATTTCCCTTTGATATGCACTTATCTGTCAGTTTTATGAGGCGATGTAGCCTATACTGGAGCCTGTCTTGAAGAATCTATTTTGGACATTGGGTAAATTTCTCATCTTCTGTTGGCTCTGAAGGAAAAGGGCAAAAGTAAGTGGTCTGTATTCACTGCTTGATATTGTTGAGTGATGAGTGGCTGAGTTGGTTTGCTGTGAATCTAAGGCATGTGGATGCGCATTTCAGATGCTGATTGGCAGATGAACAGGCAGCTAGGATGTTTCAAAGACAAAGGGAAGGCTTCATATTAGAATTTTTTTTTCTTAGTTCTTTGCTTTTCACTGGATTTAGCCACAAATTAAGAAAATCTTTACTTCTTTGGCTCTACCCATTAACAGTTGCACTGATATGCATTCATAGACACGCTCACATGGTTGCACGCTCTCACCTACTCTGTGAAACTCCAAAGCACCTCCATCCAAAAAACTGTTTAATTAGTCACTGTTGACTCATTTTTTTGCCCTACAGTCTCCTTCCTGCTCTCTTTGAGTTCACCCCCTCTCCTCTCCCACTGTTTTTCACACCTCTCTTCCCCACTATTCGTTTCTCAAAATCTATCTTTGTTTACCTTTTTCCACTCCTCACTCACAGTCTCCTCTCTTCCTCCTGTGTTTGTTTACTGCTGAGTGCTGACCCAGCAGCCTCGCTCTCTCTCCATCACCTACATTTAGATTGTGAGAAGTCAAGGACGACAGCCAGGGAAAACTATGAAGTCTTAGCCTTAATCTGATGGATGTTTTACTCAGCTTTTTACTGCTGTTGTTTTATTTGTAGCATTGCTTATCTGACATTTTGTTTGATTTCAATAAAGGCCTTATGGTGTGATGGAAGGCTGGCAGGTCAAACTCGTAATCCTGTCTGAACTGCAAATAGAAACCTGCAATCGGCAGAGTGTAATGAATTTAAAATGGCCTTATTTTTTTCCTTTGGGATAAGTAAGCCTGTACTGATGCTGCAGTACCTGGATTTTCTCTGCATTGCTTCTGCTTTCGTAAACACTGGTGAAACACTAAACTAAAATTAGAAAAGTAGAAAAATAAAAGTTCTTGCCATGTTGTCCTATATGTTTTGCAGGCACAGATCACAAAGCTCAGAAAAAAAAAACACAGAAAAGAGTAAATAAAGCCTTTTGTTAAAAGTGTTTTGTACTGCTGAATCAACATCTTTGCTATACATTTGTGCTTGTTGCATGTTTTGAGTGAGTTTAAATCCCTTTGTTTATGCTCATATTTTTTAGTTTATTCTGATCGTGTAGGTGAGGGAGTGCCCACATTTTACTGCAAGGTGGATTTTTTTCCCATGTCTGAATAGTGCTACCTCTGAACATAGCTTGGAGCAACCAACGCTACAAATCAAGACCATCAATGGTGCTCTGTAGAAAATGAATCTTTTTAATTGAATGAACATGTTGACTTCAGTAGTCATTAAAAACTCCCCAGTACTATATCACTGTTTAGGCTTTTATAGACTTTTATGGCTTTCACTATCCTGCTGCTGTGTGCGCAGAAAGTGTTTTGGCTGGACAGCCAGGCTGTAGCCAGCACCTTGGGGTAATGAATTCTATTAAATTATTCTCTCTCTTATTAAGGCCACTTTAGAAGAGAGCAAAACCTGGAAGCAAAGAATACCAAAAGGAGGAAAAACAAACCTCTCAACATAGAATGGGTCAGGGAACCAGAAACGGTCCGCTCTTTTATTGGCTGTCCACTCCTACCACACTGCAGCAGCAGCAAAGATGAAGGGAATAAAGAAAGAGGGATATCTTTGTATTGAGGCGTTAGAGAGGCCTGTTCGTGCATCCTGGGTGAAGTCAGAGAGAGAGGGGTGGAGTGGGGGGGGAGTGGAGAGAATCTGTGTTACTGTTAAGTGTTCTCAATGTTTTTGTTGCTTAAATGTATTTCTCCTGTGACTTTCTTTATCTTTCAGTATGGTTTGTATGAGGTGTGTGTGTGTGTGTGAGAGTGTGTCTGTGTGGGGATGATTGGAGGATTCTCAGGAGGCAGCAGTTGGAACACTGTGCAGGCCTACTATTGACAGTTTCATCATAATGCTGCCAGGAAAATTTAAGCGATAGCCTGTCACTGTAGAGTGTTTCCCAGATTAGATATGAAATACATTAAAATGTGTGACTTTTAATGTTTCTGGACACATGTATGTGTTGCACAACGCCATTTCATTGTGTTTTTGGCTTCATCTACAGGAGCATTAAGGAGATTGTAATTTTAGCCTTTCATGTACTGTTTTTCTCTGTAATTCAGTGGAGTTCACACATTTTTCAGGAGTAAGTGGGTGGGAAACATCACAAACCTGTCATGCTCAGGATCTTTTATTGTTAAGTTAACTGTTGGGCTTCTGTGTTTTCGGGTTTTACTTGGGCCATTTCAAAGGCAGTTCTCTATCCATTGAAACAAGGACACAATCTCTTTTCTTAAAACTGTTTCAGTGTGGAATTAACCATATATCCTCTCTTTCTACTTCTCCCCATTTTCTCAGGGAATGTTGGGCATTTCTGAGGCAGGCGTCAGCCAACACATGACACTTACTCGTATGTCGGTGCCAGCACAGATGCTTTAATTTTGTCTAGGGTTAGCTGTGTTGTCTTTGAGAATTAATGCTGCAAACCAATGACAGCATTGTCTGGAGGTAGAGGGTTATCAGGGGAAAAAGGGTGAAACCTCAGTGCTACAGCTTATAAGAATTTGGGTTTATTTGAACAGTCATATCCAACATTAAGATTAACACTTAAAGAAAAAGGCTGAAGTTATTTTATTGTTTCTTATTGTCAAAAAATCCCATGGAAAGACCCAAATGAACAATGATTTGATCACACCAGCACTGCCTGTGCAAAGCCGTACAGCTTCTCTCTGTGTGCCATATAACTCTCTTGTCTTCCCAAAAGCAATTAAAAAGACTTAATGAAGCCATGCGATTGGTTTGGATAACATATTTTATCTCTACAAAAAACTTTCTTCAAGCTTTGTAAAGGAAAACTATGCTGTTAATCAAACTTGAGCAACTACTCTTTTGCATCAAGTGTGTGTTACTGCATTGCTGAATATAGTTCCCCCCAAAAAAAATCCTGGAATTCCCTTTAATCACCAGGAGGGTGATGTGACTATTTTTCCACCATCAGCTGCTCATATTTATGGTAAAGTAGTCAGAAATGCTCACAGATGCATGGTGTGGTGTTTGTTTCAATACAGAGTTCTTGCATATGTTGGTACGTCTTTCAGTGTTTGTGTGTGTGCACAGATTGCAGGCGAACCCTCCCTTTTGGCTAAGTTATCCCTTCATCAACACAGCTTTCTTTATTTTTCTCCACCTCTCCTCCCATTGATCTAAAATGGCTGCCAGAGGAGAGTGCAGGTGAGATATCTCGCTTTGACTCAAACTGTGGCTTAAAGCCCTAAATGCTCAAAGGGGATGAAAAGTCTTTCTTGATTTTCTTTGCTCCTTTCTTTCCAATAAAAGTTGGATGAAATGGACCTATAGTTTAGCCCCAAATCAGTTCATTGATCTTTTCTTTCTGTAAGACTTAGATTTGATCCATGCATTCGCTGTAAAATGTTTCTTCTTTAGCAGTTATATTGTCCTTGATCCAATCTTTTTATATTACATTTAGACATATGGCAGACCTGTGTGTACTTAGTCCTATAGAAGGCTTAGTAAACTCGTTCCCTTTGGTTGCCAAGACAAAGTAATCAGGCTTACAAAGTGATCGTGAGGAATGAGACAACAAAGCCTGTCCCTGTTCTATTCAATTATTGCTCAAATGCATCTTGTTTCCCCTAAAATGGTTGTGATATCCACCATCTCTCTTGCTCTCTGTTCTAAACCCACAATCTCTCTGACGTTTACAGCCTCTCTTTCATTCCTGCTTTTTCAGTGTTTTACACACAATAGGTCTCCACAGCCAGGGTCCTGTTTGATGTTGGACCCCGAACATCTGAGTCCCCTCTCCTTTCTTTCACTCTCTTTATTCCCCTTAAAAATTCATCCACTTTAGTTATTTATTTCATTCTAGCCAAGGTTCACTCATCGCTCACCCCTCTGAGCTTGTCCCCTCTGTGGCCTTTTTCTTGATAACGATAGCCTGCTTTGGTCCATCACCACCTCCCACTCAGTGACTCTCACAGACGGCCGGAACTCCCCAACTGCCATTCCCCTCCCTCTCCCTCCTTCCTCACTGTCTTCCTCCTTCCCTCCTACCCACATCCATCTCTTCCCACAGTCCAGTTTTCCTGGCCTGCGGCATACTGTCTTCCTTTCACAGCTGACCATCATATATCTGCAGTAAGCTGATAAGACTGATCGGTGTTGGTGTCTCAATAAAAACTCCCCACACAATGGAATTTCAGAATGATCTTAAAAGTTGCAGTTTTGGAATAATCTCTGGAAGAAGTCGCTATACTTGTCCGATCTCTCTGAAGTCCCATCAGCAGTTCTGCATTCTTATCATTGTCTATTTAGATCTCCTCTCTAATAAAACATCTTTCATCTACTTTTTGTTTCTTTTTGATGTAGAGTTGAGAGATAGATGTCGTGTTGAGTCCAATTTCTCATTTAACTAAAGTAATTAAATCTTGTCTGAGATTAAAAAAAGTTAAATTGTATTGAGAAGAGTAAAATTATTTCAAGCGATTCTCTGTTTTAGGCAAGACAATTTTAGAGCTCTGTAAAATATTAAATTACTGCTTTTGATGTGAATTTCATTGTATTGTTAATGATAACTTTGTTAAAACTTCAGTAATGAAGCACACAGACCCATCATGTTTTCATCTCTAAACTTTACAGAGACAATAGAATTCACTTGGAGTTTCTTTCAGTGAAGGTGGGGTGACATGCATTTCCTCTTGTGAATTGATCTTGGGTTGTTCACCTCATCCAGAGTTCAGTCTGACTGAACTTTGACCCAGGAAACAGTGTGGCTCTCTAATGTCCAGCCAGTTTGGAAGGACTGATCTCTCATTCAGGAAGTTCTGTTCGTTTGTATCCTTGTTCTTAAAGCTCCAATGTTAAAGAAATGGCAGTAGCAATAGTAGTTGGAGAGATGTGTGGCTGGACAAGGACAGAAAAAGTGTTGCTGAAAAAGTGAATGTGTATGGTCTGTGAAATGCTGTTGTTAGCCTGACAGCTATATTGTAGCTCCACCTGCTTAGTTTACAACCCTACCCACATTACTTCCAGTCCAGCCTCCAGCCTGCTTTTCACTAAACCATCCGTGTAAATTTGACCCTTTCATTTCCAGGCTGACTTTGAATTTACTGTCAGTATTTCTCAGCTGCTGCAGGGACCCCCTCCCCAAACTCTCTCTCTCTCTCTCTCACACACACACACACATGCACACCCCGTTCTCCACCCTCATGTTGGTCCCTCGGCCGGTTGGCTGTGAGTGATGTGTTTACAGCGAGGGCTTTGGCCCAAGGCACTACAGCCCACAGATATTAATTCCACTGACGGCTTTATCTACTTGGACATTCCGTGTATGAGAGTAAATGCACATGGGTGTGTTGTGTCTTAATTTTTTTATGTTTGTATGCGTGAATGTGCAAATGTAAGTGTTTGCAAGCATTTAACTGCAGTTCAGCTTGTCATTTATCTCTTGTTGTAGCCAACAATACACATCACACCCTCCATCAAATATCTGTCTCGTGCTGATTGTCCACCTGTGCTCTGCTTAGTGTGTATTGTGTGTGACCTGAGATCATTCTGGTAATAGTGAGCCATTCTACATAGATCAGCAGTGACAAGTGTAACCTGTCTGTGTGGCAGGGGCTGCGACAGCAGAGTGCACCCCATTTACAGTCAATACGCTCCTCTGTAGCAGAGACTGCAATGCCAATACAGCAGAGCCAAGCTGTCTTTATTTAAAGTTTTTCCATGATATGTTTCTAATGACATCACTCTGCAGCTTGGAAACATTCTGACCTCTGATAAAGACTATCCAGGGCAGATGTAGACATACATACTGTAATGTTAAGTTTGAGATTGAGTGCTGATGGTAAATAAAAGCAGAAGATGGGCTGATGTCATTCCATCATAGAGGGAAGTGAAAGCCTGCAGTCATCACTGAGAGAGAATCCCATTTTCCAAATGCCCCGACAGATTGCTGATTGAGTTGTTTGGCCACAGAAGATGGTACCACTTACAATATAAAATGTTGGAGTGAATGTTTTTTTTCCTCCATTTCCTCAGCATCATTCAGACACTGTCTGCTTTTGCTGTCCCTCGGCTAAATGTTTCATTTAGTCTTGGATGACAGTGCCCATGCAGCATCTTCTGGTTTTCAGTGGTTTGCAATGTGTATCATCTTACCCATAATGCAAAGAATATGTGGCGATGAAAACGTCTTTTCAATTGTTTTGGGGAAGAAGGGAAACAAGACAGCATTTAGGCAGTAAGGAACACACACACACACACACACACACACACAGGCCAAGCAATCACTTGCCAAATACTCACCACTCCCAACAAAGCTATCTGGGCTCACTGGGAAAAGATAATGTTTGTTATTCATGTTGGGGTGTAGATTTTAATAGACAGATGTTTTTGATGTAGAAAAGTGTGAATGGTCACAGGTTCTACAGGCCATGAGATGTAATCGTTATTCAGCACGTTTACTTCCAATAGGACATTGTCGCATGCATGTACGCACGCACGCAGGAAATCTGATTGTGATTTCAAGAAATCAGTTTGAGACTTCTTAAAGTACACAGGAGGCAACCAAAATTTGTTGTCAGAAATTCATGTGATTGGCGTATCGCTCAGTCACAGATTGTGTATCTTTCTGTCTAAGCTGTCATCAGAACCACTATACCACCACCAAAAAAAACCTCAAGTTTTTTGGTTTGTTAACTTGTGTTATTCCTGGCTAAAGCTACATCATTTCTGCTGCCAGCTAGAGCTAGAGCCTTACATCTGAACAATGTTTAATGAAAACTCATCTGCTGCACACACACTTGAATGTTCACACAGGCACGCACACACATTTTTACAGAAACATGCACATACTCTGTCCCATACATAATGCAAACACACACACACACACACACACACACACACACACACACACACACACACACACACACACAGACAAGCACACGCACAGACTGGCACTTACCCACACACTTCCTGTCACACAAAAAAACAACATCCCGATTTAAGTTCCAAATTAGCAGATGAGGCAGATTGCTGAACAGAAACCTGTCAGTTGTGAGGAACCTAACAGTCCAATCAGCAGACAGACAAGCAGGCAGATATGCAAGTAGGCACATGACAGCGTTTGTTTGTTTTCCAGTCTTTGACAAGCTGTATAGCTGTCACAGCCAAGTTGGAACAAAGGATTTTTAAAACCCAAAATGAAGTGTCACTAAACAGCAGTGATGGATGGAGGTTTAGAGAATGGATAATAGATGTGTCTGCTTTGGGATGGGAGGGAAAATTATAAGCATGATTAAATTATGAAATATGTAAACAAATAAAATGCTGCTAAACATAATAATTTTACATTAAACAGCAACATTAACCTGAGGAGGGTAAGTGCGCTTCAGTAACCATATTGCACTCACTGTAATTAGGAATCGGTTTCCTCACTTTTTCATTTGAGACAAAGATTACATTAGCACGTCAGGTTGGAGTTCATTTAATTTAAAGAAGCAGAGTATTAGGTATTTATGAAAGAATACAATAACATATCATTTGAACAATCTAAGATCAGTATGTTGCAATAGCTTAATTAATTTGAAAAACTAATCAAAACACTGAAGCAATATCAAATAGTTTTGCAAATTTTTGGCCTTACATTAAATCAAAATAAACCATATCACTAAAGTACATTACAAGGGAAAGAGAGGCCAGAGTGGAAATATGTAATGTTAAGTCCAGCTTTTCCTGTGTGGAGTGCTGGCTGCTCTTTACAGTTTAGGAGAGGATTTAGATTGTTTTTTTTGGCACAAATTTCCAACAAGTGATCGTATTTAATATGTGAATTTCAAAAAGTGGGCTAATTGAGAGGTTGTCACTTAGGGAGCATAAGATGCACTTCTCTACAAAAAAACAAAAGAAGAAAAAAAAACAAAAACAAAACAAAAAACAAGACAAGACAAACACATTTTCCTTAAAAAGCCTGAAATAATTGACCATCAGTGCTATATGTTTAGTCACTTTCTTTTTAGACTCAGATTGTATTGAAGGACTGAGTTCTGGACTTGTGATGCAAAAAATATCATTTTACTGATAACAACGCATGCACGATGTTTTAATAGCACAAAGTTAAATAGAACACCACTGAAGACCAAGTTTAACAAAAACCTGACACCCTTCACAGATGAAATCCCCACAGGAAAAATGAAGATATCGAATGATGAACCATGGACAGTATTTTTGTACTTTCCACCCAAATTAATATATTGCTCAATGGAATAAAACTCCTCAATTTAAAGTCATTTGACCTCAGATCTAATGGTTACACATTCTTCAGTTTCAATCAAAACAGGCTCAACCTGTTTCACAGTGTGGAGCTGAGGAAGTATGATTCATGCTACTCTCATTTAAAAAGGTCACAGTATTGAAAGAAGTCCAAAAAGGAGAGAAGCCCTTGCCCAGTTCTATAAAACGTACTTCTTTAAGTCATTTTTACTTTTGTCCTCATCTGACAGGCACAAGGCAGCTCAACTCTGAGTTTTCAGTTTTCCAGCACAAAACTGTGTAGAATTCTCCGACATACCTGGCATGGACATCCAGTTTCAAACCCACCAAGGAGTGAATAACGCTGTAGTTGTTTCACCCTTGCTGCTTTCAGTACCAGGAGGAATATGAATAAGCACATCAGTGAACTCCCCACTTTTCTCTCTGGTGTCTTTTTCTTGTCCTTTTCTCTCTGAATCCAACTTTTTAAAGAATTGCAAGCCTGTTACAGATACACACTTACACAGACTCATACACAAGCAAAGTCTTCTCATACAGTATTGGTAGAATATTAAATATTACGCACCTTAATTCACCTTATAGGCTATTCATGTATGGTATGCATCTTATTTTAACTTTTGGTCATGATCGAATGAAAACCTTCCACTGAAAATGAAAAGACGACTAGTATTAGATGAAATAAACAGTATACAGTATGCTTGACCTCAAAATCTTACGTTTACATACACACTTTTTTGCTGTTCTGCAACTCAAGCAGCAACATGGAGTAAGCCGTATACATGGATGGAATTAAAAGAATTCCATAATTTGCTGAATAGATTTGACTCATTACTTCGTCCTTCTTATGAGAGAAGATATGCCAGTTGAGGAAATACATGTACAGAATGCTCACCTGATTGAAAGCCAAGGGAGCATTTACATGCTTGAGTGACTTACAATCACATAATCAAGGTCTGTTACTCAGAGTACACCAATATCGATGTATGCCAATTTCAGTTTGATTATGGTGTTTACATGGCAGTTGACATTTCTTTAATAGGATTAGAATTGAAGTTTTAACATGCATGTAAATGTACTGACAGCTTTTCCAGTGCCAGAGGTGTAGTCTAAATTATGTGCTGGCATACACCCACAGAGTCTCATTTCCTTTCATTTAAGATGGGAGGTGGGCGTTTGGGGTTTATTAAAGTTATAGTATGCACACAACTTCCTACACCACTGTCCGGTGCCAAGCTGTCTGTTTCAGTTATGTGAGCCTCATGTTTCACTCAATTTGTAGAATAACACACAGAGTTATGGCACATTAATTTTTGTAACCATCAGTATGAACTTCATATTAAAATAGTCTCACAAATTACACTGGAAAATTTATTAGTAAAACTGCCTATTAATGTTCTTTCCCCTTCTGTTAGTTCAGATCCTGGTGAAAATAATTTTCCTGCACTCAGTCTCTGTGCTTGCCTGCACCTATCTACACCAAAAAGCATAATCTCCCTAAACTCACTCTTGCCATATGTCCCTGTTTACTTTCCAGATTCATCTTTTCTGTTGATAAGGACAGCTTAGATTGAATCTCAGGCTTTATTTGTTCGATTTAGCAATCTGTAGTGTGACATTTAATAAACACACACAAGCAAATGGATGTAGTGTGCATAGTATAAAGCCAGTATAATATGAAAAGAACAATAATACAGGCCTTGGACAATGCATAGCTGTACCTGTGGCTCTTGATTTATACAGGTGTCACAGGAGTGAGTGTGTGTGTGTGTGCTCGCGTGCACGCACGCATGTGCGTGTGTGTCTACATACTGCAGTTAAACCAGATAGAACCTGCAGCTAAAATAATTGGAGCCATTCATTAGGCCAGAACCAAAGCCAGATTGTGTCAGCTCCCTTGATCTGAATTTAATCAGGAGAAAAAACATCCTCCCTCCTCTCTCATTCCACCGTCCAGCCGAGATCCAAAGACTTGCAATGAACCCTGCGTTGAGAGCCTCCTCTTAATTAGTCCATTGTTTCTGCACGGCCCAGCATGCAACTCGCTCGGCAGAAAGTTTGATGGAAGTTTGTACGAACTGTCACCTGGGGCAAGCTTTTACTTTCTGGGACTCCCCCCAGTCCCCCGTCATACACATTTGCACAGACATACACACACCTCATCTCTCTCCACAGACATATTTCCATTTCTTCTTCTTTTTCCTCCCTGACAGACATGCATTCAGACAGACAGATGTATGGCGATATCAAGGATTTCAATCTGCTTTTGCAGCATAGAGGAGAAGCCTTGGAAAAAGGGGATAGAGAAGGGGGGAAAAGGGAAGGAAACAATTTTTATCACTCACTCACTCACTCACTGCATATTTTCATACTTATTTCCAAATTGGAGCTGTTTTGTTTTATAATTACTGTTTATTTCAGTTTGTAGCCCATATCTCAATCCAAAATGAACTCACAAAACTGTTGGAAGAATACATGTGCAGACCAGCAATAACAAAAGATATAACATCTGTGTTTGCATCGACACCAATTCCAATACATATTCAGTTATAGCAAGTCCCATTAAATTTTGACTGAATTGAATCATCTCCCCAAATACCAATTAAATCTACCGATTCACTCTTTTCCAAACTCATTGTCCTGTAACACTACCCAGACATGCTTCAATTGAGCTAAAATTCTGACACACTGAGCAGAAAGAAAACTAATTCCCGTTTGACTCTTCTAATACAAACCTTATAATTGGTATTTATACAGTGGATCACAATTGAATTGAAACAATTTGATTGTGCACTTTTATATCATTTATTCTGATTAAAAAGCATTAGCTCTTAATCACCTGTAAGTGAAAAATTGGGACATTTGGAAGCTTGAGATGACAAATTTCAGCTGGGCTTTACAAAATCAGGAGTAAGGCCCAAACGACAGAGGTCCACTCAAACTCTCTCTTATGCTCACCAGCTGTCAAGAAAACAACTGTCCTTTCAGTTTTCATGGGAAAGAAACAGGCTGAATATCTTAAATATGTCTCAGACACATGCAGAATATCTTAAACGTGTCTCTGGCACTGGTGAACAGCGTGCTCAAGAGTGGAGCACTTGAGATTCAACTGCTCAGGCAGAAAGGGTGCTTTTGTCTTGAGATGCAATACACCAGCAATTACACTAGAGACTGAAGGATTTCCGCTGCTGTTTGATCATAGTAAATTGATATAATTTTCCTGTAGAAAAAAACTGCAGAAGCTCAGATGTACTGTAGAATGAGGCAGTTATTGATGACATTTAAGATTAGGCATGCTTAATTACACTCTTGAATGCCTTAATGATATGGTTGGGACTGTTCTGCTGATTGTATCATTTAGGCAAACCACAGTACAAAGGTTATGGATAACGATACCCCTTCATGTGTCAAATATGTGTCAGAAATGGTTTCCTGACCGCAGAATTCATTATATTACAGAGCTGTGTCTGATAGAGCTGAGAAACTTTGATCTCCAACATATTCTCACCTGATCCATGCCAATAGGGGGAGCTGTAGCATTTCTAATTGCTTAACAAGATTGAGACAGAAAATAACAGAGGTAAGGTTGACCCTTTGGCAGGTTTTTACAGCTGTATGAGAAATTGATTTGAGGCCTTTGCTGTAAATAATTCTTAGAAATAAAAAGGAAATATGTCATTGCTTTTACAAATACAGACTTCTCATCGTATTGTAATGAGAATATGAGTGTGACTATTTTGCCATAGTCAACTAAGTACAACTCATCCTGTGTCATTCATGCTCTTTATGGAGGGTTAGTATAGTGTCCAGAACTTAAGTGTATCAAAACAAGATTTAAAAACTTTCCCCATTAGTCAGCTTCAAGTGTGTGTATTGTCAGGATATATGGGCTGAAACTGGACAGCATAAAATTGAGTGTGATTAAATTAAATGAGATGTAGCTCATTCATTTATTACCTCTTGATCACATTAATGGCTATGGACAGTTAAATTCTTAATGTCCCATCTATTATATTATTAATGGAATGCATGGATCATCAAATCAATTAGTAATGATAAAGATAACATTGCAAAATGATAGCCTTTGGAATCTACAGATTAATAAATGAATGAGCAGAGAACTTGAATTAGATGGCTGTTTCCAATACTTGAATCTCACAGAAAGGTAACTTAGTGATGAGAAGTCATTCTTATACATGTTTAGAATGATCCAGTGGTTAGAGAAACCAGCTTGTAGCAGAGAGTTCACAAGTTCATTTCTAGAAATAGCTAGCTTGTGTCTGTTGTTATTCATATGACCCAATAGTGCATCCTTGAGCAAGACACTGGAACTCTCTGTTCACTCATTGTAAGGAGCATATAAGCTTGTCAGATAAATGTAAACACCTTGTAACTCGGCTGTGCAGCAGACAGGTGCATGCAGCCGTCTGATTTGTGGTCCTCCTTCAAAAGTTTGACATCACTTTTCTTTGCTGACCAAACTTCATTGACTGAATGAAATCAAAATGCACACTGCATATTGGAGTTGATTGATAAGTTCTGAGCCTAGTGCAGAAAGCTTAAAGAAGTGTTGGAGTTGTTTATTTTTTCAACATAATCTCCTTCCAACTCAACAAACTTCTGCCAACATTGCTGGAGGGATTTTATCCCAGTTTCCCAGAAGTTCTTTTCATGGCTGCCAAAATCTTCCACGCCTCATATGGTATCATCATCTGAGGCAAACAGGTTACAGCTAAAGGCTTTTTCATGTTTGGGAAGAGACTAAAGTCTGAAAGGGCTAAATCAGGTTAGTAGGATGCTAAACTTGTTTAAAGCTACGATCATGGATAGCAACCATGCTGATGAGTGTGTGTGTCTGGATGAGCTTGTCATGTCATTTTGTCTGTTTTTTTTTTTTTTTTTTTNTTTTTTTTTTTTTTTTTGTAACGTCAAAGTTTAGTCAGAAGTGACGCATAATATGCTTCAGTACTTGTTTCGCCCTTCAGGAGTTAATCTACCATTAAGGTACCCTCAGCTTCATTGCTGCAGGAGATTAAGTGCTACACTGTTTTAACTATTATTTTTACTCAATTTAGAAGTGATGATGCACCTGCTTCAACATGGTCACAAAACTGCTACAAGAACTTATCTAGATCAGTTTGTTTATCAAAATTTCCCTCAGACGTGATCAAGAATCAGAAGCCTTGGAACCCAGCAGACTAAAACCTTTATAATTGCTACATTATCTGTCATAGAGGCATTAACGTTTTCCTAAAAGATACTGTATTGACAATATGCTGCTCAGCAAAAGGCTTGAATTCTGTTCACTTCTCACTTCACTTCTTCATCTTTTTACATAACATAGGAAGCGGCATCCCTTCACTGATGCCTTTTGGCATTCAGCCTTTTTTATGCAATATTCATGGCATGTTTGCTTATTGTGTTCCTCTTGTACAACACACACACACGGCTGGAACTTTTAAGTTATCATTACTTAGCAAAAAATGAATGCAGTTGATGTACAAAAACAGGTATTATTTCACTTCCACAAAAATAATACAGCCTTTACACAATTACTTGTGTGTTAGGCTCACAGTTTATCAATCATCCGTGGACAGTCGATATAGGCAGTAACCGTAGTAGCTGAGCCCAGGGCAAAAAAACGTCTTGGATGTGTAAGAAAGGTACAGTGGGTGAGAAGTGCCAGGAACACAGAAAACCAAGCTGGAGGGCACATGGCAGGAATTTGTTTGAAATTAGAACATATTGATATCAGAAGCCAAGTTATTTTGAACCAAGACAGAGTATGAGAGACATTCTTGGAACATAGTGATTATTTTTGCGGTGGAAAGGTTTCTTTGTCCCTGACCAACAAGACAACCTCAAATGTTGTATTCTATTACTTTGGAACCTTGTTGCTGAAGACAATGGACGTGAACTTATTCAAGAATTATTCACCACAAATCAATGGACTCAGCAGCTTTTGTCTTTATTTTAATGTTTTAAATCTCAAATTAATCACATCATCTGCACATTCCCACTTTTTGGCTTAGTACATTAGATTGTGACCTCATGACATAATAAGAATTCTTCAGCTGCACTACAATTATGTTCTAAGAGGTAATCTAATATTTTCAGTTTTCAGTCACACAGTGACAGTCTGGTATTTTTCACTGTTGGAAATACAATTTAATTACCTTAAATAATTTGTAAGAATATGTTGAAAGCACAGGATCTGTCAG
Organism: Lucifuga dentata; assembly: GCA_014773175.1. Classification (NCBI taxonomy): domain Eukaryota; kingdom Metazoa; phylum Chordata; class Actinopteri; order Ophidiiformes; family Bythitidae; genus Lucifuga; species Lucifuga dentata. The sequence continues at coordinate 28,881 of VXCM01004034.1, forward strand.
TTTAACTGAAGAGTATTATTTAAGTAGAAACTCTTTTCTTATATGCTAATTTTCATAACTATGGATTCTATATTCAGTTCCCAGAGACTGCCTGTTGTGCAAGCGGTGTGGGTGGCTGAATTTTATTAACTGGTGATACAATGTAGATGTATATTGTACATGAAATATATATTTGCAGTTTTTTTTAAGGCTCTTTTTTTTCTTGCCACTTTACACTGAAAAATAACTTTTTTCAAGTAGCCATTTTAAACTAATTTCAGTCTGGGCTTTAAAACGTTCCACACATCCAACACAGTCAAAAGTTGTATTTTCTGCTGTGAGATGAAGCGTTAACAATAAATTATGGTATAGAAGGTCATCCAGTATTTATACTCCACCTGCCCTTACTCAAGTATTGTTACTCACACTAGCTTGCATACTTTGTCAGTGTGGAGAATTAGATGCTGTATCCATCCGGAGGCAGTGTGGGGCCTGAAATTAATCTGCCACGGCCTGCACTGGAACACCTCAAAAACTACTTCCGATTTTGCTCATTAATGGCGTCAATCGAAAAGGTCCACATCCATGACAAAAACAATGGAGACACTGTCTAAAGCCATACAATTCCTGGCGTGCTCAATCAGCTTCTCCTTCATTTTATTTCTGGTTGTCACAGTTGCACTGCTCATGTGACAAAAGTTCACATTTTTGCGACCACCGTTTTTGTAGTTACTGCATGTTGGGAATGTGTTGCATTAAGTCTAGAGAACACGCACAGCCATTTTACTGAATGAAGTGGCAGGGATCCTATGTACGCGCAAGTACAGTCAACGTAAAGTAAAGTGAAAACCTGGGCTAATAGAGACAAAGCAAACAAGCTGCTAATAATATATGAGCTCTTCAAAATAATAAAAAATAGTATGTTTGGGCTTTACACAGCTCATACATTTTCATATTTTTTTTTTAAACTCAAGAAAACTATAGAGTAATCCCAACATCTTCCAAAACATTCAGCTGTGCCAGGAATTATAAAGTTTCTTTAGCAGCCAATCTAAAGGACATCATTTGATGTCATTGTGAGGACATCAAGTGGTGTCATGCACATTGCTTACATATATATCTCAGTACTCACTAAAGAGAAACATAGAGGAGAAAAATAGAATTACTCAAGAAAATTTTGGAAGGAGAATTACATCAGTACATCAGTGTCCCATTTGCATATCTGTATGCATTCACTGTAAGTTATATTGTACATCTTGGTTGTTTTTAAAGAACTACATAAAAACATGAACTAAACCCCTCAGTTAAGACAGATAAATATGTAATATATCTCTGTCTTTTAGAGTAATAAAAATAATATAAAAGAGAAATGATATGATAAAAGAGAAAGAAATCCTAGGATGGGCTTCTTCATAGAAGGTAGAAGATCTTCCACTTGTATAATATCTAATGTTGGGATATTAGAGTTAAAGTCACAAAAATAATTACATGGACTTGAGACATTCTTTCACACATACACAAGCACACACGTACACGCACACGCACGCACGCACGCACACACGCACACGTTCTCACCTGTGCCTCATGCTGGCAATGGCAGCAGGGGTTTTCTTAAAGCTTCACCACCACCACAACTGTTTTCCACCTTGCTTTCTTGCTCTAACAGCTCTATTCCCACTGTGCCACACACTCTCACCTCACTACGAGACCTGTATCATAAATCTTTCCCGCCTCCCCATTCCTACATCACCACCTCCACCGCCCATTTTACCTCCCCTACTGCTCACTGCCAGCAAAAGCCCTATTAACCCCTTGCCTGGCTTTATATTGTTGTTGAATAATTGAAGGTGCCTCCCTCCACAGTGAAAAGGCAACTAAATAATGAATTAGATGGGCCTTCTTTTAAAGGTGGAAGAGCCTATTGAATAATTCAATAGGAAAATCTGTAGTAAAAGACACCTGTTGCATAAAGAAAAACCTGCTAAACCTTCACTGCTCTTTCTTATGCTTCAAGTCCTTGAGTGTAAGTGTGGTGATAACGTTCATTTTCTCTGCTTGAAGAAAATAATATTTTGATGTTTGACTTGAAGTCAAAAGAGTGCACCTATACATATAAGTATAATTTCTGCAGTGTAATGCATTACTACCTCCTATTGCATTGCATGGTCTCTTTAAAAAAATCCCAGCTTATCCCGATAGAAATATGATTTTATAACATAATATGAAGTGATTTGTTCAGGGTAACTTTGACATTACTGATTTGTAAAAAGAGCACTGCCATGATGTATGAAAATTACCAATCAAAATCAGTTGGTTAAAATTTGCAAGAAGAAGAATGACCATTAATCAGTATCCTGTCACACTTTTTTTTCATGTGGATATTGATGTTGTTTGGATGTTCAGCTTTGTCAGTCACTTTTCCTCAAGCTTTGGTAAGGACTTGGAATCAGTTGTCACCCTTAGAGATGTTGGAATTTGGGTTTTTGACTATAATGTACTTTCAGTAGTTTTATTCTGATCGTTTTATTCTGATCAGTGTTGCTGACTTTGCTCCAAGGACCATAGTTTTTGACTTCATGAAACATCACTACACTGCCAAAAATGTCGTAAGCTGTCATTGTCTAGTGAAAACCATTTACTCTTCAAGTTTTTGTGATTCAAAAAAACAAAAAAAGATAAATTAAATAATCACTCTTGAGTAAATTCTCCCTCTTAGGCTATTAAGACAATTTAAAAACGCAGTTGATTAACAGCCAGCCAAGCTTTAAAATTAAACTGATTTTCTTCTGGAGATACATGGCCAGCGACATAATTGCCAGCAATGCTACCCTTTAAATGTAAATTTGTTTTGTACTGTAATAATCCATATTACAGTAATGAGGTTGCAAGAATATTACAAAGTAAAGCAAGATTATGAAATCAAAAAGCCAAAAATGCACCAGAGAGAACAGATGAGGAAAATAAATTTTTGGAGCAGCTTTTTTATGCAGCAGAAATGGATGGATGTCTTTTTGGGGTCAGAGGTACTGCTGAGAACACACCTGGCAGCACAGATGCAGTAATTTCTCCACCAGAGAATGAAGATGAATTGTGTATGATTAAGAGAGAGGAGGAGTAAGATGTGAGAGAGAAACCAAGCAGGTTATGTGCATTAATGCTGGAAGATGGAATTAAGAGAAAAGACAACTTAGTGGAGAACAGTGTGCGTGTGTGTGTGTGTGTTTGTGTGTGTGTGCGCGCACACGTGCGTGTGTGCGCACGTGAGTGTGTGTGTGTGTGTGTGTTTAATATTAATCTGTAAAATGAGCTCAGTTGACAGTAAAGGGGAACAGTGGAAACAATATTCTCAAGTCACACTGTTTAAACCATATCTCTGTTATTGTTGAAATCAAAGGTGTGTGTGTTATTGGTTTTCTCGCTTTAATCATGCTGTACTATTTATACTGCGCCAACTCACAATCCCATAAATCTTGAGTGGTTTTTATGGGATTGTCATTGGGTGTAATGATGACTGGTTACAAGCTGTTCAAGACCAAGGTATCCTTGGGCATCAATGGAAGTACTTAAGTAAGTCTTAGACTACTAAATTCACAATGGAACAGCATTTAGTTTGGTATTTGCTGTTGAAACAATGTTGTTAAAAGGCATGGTAGTGAAAATGATTTATAAAGGAAACAATGGGACATGTTTGGAAAAAAGAAAAAAAAAAGGGCGTTTAATCTGATAGAATGGGTGGAGCACACCTGTTAAGTGACCGATTTCTGATGTAACTAGTATAGGTTCAGTATTTGCATTTCATGTTAAATGGCAATGTTGAATTCTTTTGAAGGACATAGCCTGATGTACATATAGCATAGTGAAAAGTAAAATTGTGGAACCCAGGTTGGTGTTTCCTTTGCCAGTAGTGCTGGTTTTTATTTCGTGCCACAGTAGTCTTGTTATTGAAAGATAATCATGATTGTTATTAGCCTTAACCTATAACGGTATTTTTATAATCTTTACTAACCTTAAGCAAGTGTCCTAACCTTAACAATACTTTAAAGCATATTTTGTTAAAGTAAATCATTGCATAATGCAATATTCGGTGATAACTTTATGCGGACGGGGTGTGCAAAAATCTGTTATGTTTCATGGCCAGATTTATGCAGGCCTTCTGACAACACTATGAAGTAGCCATAAATGCAGGCAGATTTTCAGGTCATACGTGTGATATTAAAATACTTAAACATTTTTTGGTGTTTATTAAAGTTACACTTTCTGAGGTGTTACAGTGCCTAATAGTGTTCCACATTTTCTGTTTGGAAACTCATTAGAGTTTAGAGTTGAGCTCAGAACATGACCTACACTGCATTTATATGATACTTATTGCAGATTTTGCATGTTTTTTTTTTTGTTTTTGTTTTTTTGCCAATAAAGATGATACCCTTTAGCACCCTTTCAGCATTTCCTTTTCATTATGTTGTCCCCCCAACCTTTTTCTGGCAGATCTATATCTGGAAGCACTTTAACATAGTTGTCATACTCAATGCTGACATAATTTTAGGCCAAGTGTGAGAGGACCTGGCTAAGCACCTTTGGTACTCTGCTGCCACCAACTCCAGTGCCAGCTCAGGCATCACAGATATCACAGGACATTTTAATGGAAAACTGTAAATCATTTATAGAAAGACATTCCATTCTCTTTGCAAGTCCAACCGTTTGGGTTTGCTAACGTGAATGCCTATTCTGACAGGATAAAACAGATAAAACTATTGACAGTAGATAGAAACACCTTGACATTTAATCCCTTTTGGCAAGGTCCTAATTGAATGAATTATGTTTCTCATTCAATACCAAAGCAGAAAAAAGTACCTCACTTTGTATGGTCCACACCAATATAATAGCTCAAGAAAATGTCACTGCTAAATTGCCAATCTTAAAAGAGGATGACATAAACGTCCTGTCCTTTATTCCAACATACTGTGCATATTTCACTTTATATTTCATATTATAGTCAATGGAGGATCCTCAAGTTTTCTCTAAGCAGCGCCAAGTGTGAGGCTGTCAGTTAAGCTAAGGTTGGCAGGGTGTGCTGATTATTTGTGTGACCTGCATTGTTACAGCCACAGCCTTGTTCTGTTTTGCAGCCGTTCCGAGTCTTCGCACTTGTTCTCATTCATAATAAATACCAACAGAGCTGCAATATTAATAAGCCTCTGAGCCTCCAGTACTGGATTTATTTAAGGATTCAGATTAAGAGGACAATGGAGGTGACAGGATCTCTGTGTGAGCGTGCATATTGATGCAGTCACGTTGTCGTTTGCATTCATTTGTTACGATCTAGGAAAGGAAAGGAATCAGGTTTGTTTCCAGAACAGCCATTTTTCCAGTTGATCTGTCCTTGAGCAAGACGCAAAAGTTTTCTGGGCTTAACAGTACAATCACTTTGGAGGATGAAAAAAAACAAACAAACAAAAAACCTTAGAGGCCCCCCCATTCATCTCCAATTCTCAAACAAAGAAGACCTGGATTCAGAAGATATTTGGGAGTTGTGAAGGTTAAAAAAAATTTGAAAGAACCATTGTAATGTAGTATGACACTAAGAACACATCTTTCCTTGTTTCCATGGAAACATTTAAAGCACTTTGCATCAATTTTCCCACATCGGACAAAGAGCAATTCACAACATGTAGAGGCACAATTTACACATTTCCCCCAAATGCTGGTCTCTGCTACTTTCTGAGTGTCTTTTGTGATTGAGTGATGGCAAAGTTGGAGCAGCACACAAGACCATTAGGTGACTTCAAAGGACTGATCGAAACATTTTCTGGCAGCCCAACTTGTAATTTTCTAGGCACATGTGGTGCATTGCTGATAAATCATATTAGATAAAGCCTCTGAGAGCACCCAGACAGTTTTGAGTGTGGTAAAGTGCATTAAATTGGTTGATGCAACTGCTGCAACAAAGTCAGGCAGCCTTATGACTACGTTATTGGAATTATTATCTTGAGTGAGCTCCTGAATAAAACACTGCAGACAAAAAGATAGCAGAGAAAAACTTGCTAACTTTAACAATAAGAAGTGTAGGAAAAGGCACATATTAGAGGTCTGCAATCTCAACTGATCTTGACATGATACTTTTGGAAAATTTGGTCCAAGGTTTGTTGTTATTTTTGAAACAGTCCACTGCGTTTGGCTCAGACAAGGCACTTTTTATACACTGTTAGTATTTTTCCTTGCTGCTTTCATATGCAGTGTAGGAATTACTCAGTGTGTGCTAAGGGAGAGGCATACTGGCAATTTAATTGTTACTTGTTACAAAAAATTAACTGTGGGATTAGGGTCAGATTCGGCTAGGAACATTGAGATGGCATGTATGACTAGCACAGTTTAAACACTAAGGAATAGGCCATTTATTGCAAATGGAGTATACATAGATTTGGTGAAAAGGCTCAACTTTTTGAGGGAGGGATTGGAAGAACCCAATCTCCCTGTAATTCACTGATATAGTATAGCATGAAGAATTTATACAGTTGTAAGCACACATGAACTTTAGATCTTACAGTAGCTTAGTCATCTTTGTCAACTTATCTTACTTATCAACTGATCAAGACTTAGCTTAGTCAACAATATCATTAATTTCAGTGTGTGATGGTTGCTGCTGAGGCATCAAGTTGGTTAGCATGAGGACATCAGCGAATAGAATAATAGTAAACTGTCTGGTTATAAAGGCTGCCCAGTAGACTTCTGTTATTGTGTTTTGATGTTACAGCAGCTGCTAGTGACTCAGTGAGCTGATGAATTGTGACTGAAGCAGTTCTGTTCTGTCAGCTAACACAACCAGGACTTCAGTGGGCCTGAACTAACACAAAGTAGGAAGTGATCAGATTTAGATTCTGTCTCTGACTGAATTAGGACCGTAGATATAACCAATCAATAGTAATAAAGATACAATACATTATTTAATTCCAGGTCCTCCTCGCAGGGGTCAGAGGTCATGAACATTACAGAACAACACCCTTAGAACTGACAGGGAGAGTGCGAACATTTAGCAGCTGTTTGCTGAGACACAGCTTGGACTTGTCAACCTTTTTTGTTTAATTACTAAGTCACTCTGCTGTATACAGCATTGATCGTGTTGTATCTGATAGCTGCTCCAACAGCAAGAACAAGAGGAAAAATGGCCAGTACTCAATCTTTTCAAACAGTTGCTGGGAGACAAGGAGCAGCAGAGCGTGGAGTGATCTCAGCGACTTGGTAACAGACCAAAATTGAGCACAATTTTATGCAAATTGGTAGTGAGTTGGTGTAGCAATAACCTATATTGCTACCACAGCATGAGTGCATATCATGCATGAACCGCTTCTTATTTCAATTTAGTCATTTTGAATCCATTAAAAAAACAAAATAAATAAAAGATTATTGACTCACTACTAACTTTGATAGAGCAAAGTTTCAGATGTTGAACATGTCCAATCAGGCAGCCCACCAAGATGAACTCACATTCAGACTCAAACTGGCCAAATGTGGTGATTCAGCTGTGAGGGAGTCAGTGTTATTAATTCCAAGGACACATGCTCATAAGAAGTCCCAGAATCCCTCAGCGGCATTGTCAAGCTTTGTTAGCAGAATTTAAAATCTACTATAAAAACTACACCAGCATTTTTCTCCACTTTTCAAAGAAATTGCAGCAGGCAAATCTCAAGATGGCGTGTCAGCTCCAATAAATGTGACAAACTATCACTTCTATTATTCGGCGAAATCAGCTGAACAGAGAGCATGTTGTACTGAATGGAATTTCAATACTTTTTCATTCAGAGTTGGATTCTTTTCTGCTTTCCTCTCCCTTCAAATCTTGATAGGATTCAAACTATCCAGGGTTAGCGGCTGCGCCAGGAGAAGTATTGGTTCCAGAGATTAGCCTGAAAACACGGCTGATGTCATGGCCTTTTCATTCAGACCTCCTTTTGTTGGATGGAGGCTTACAAATGACTTTACTGAAATGTTAATAACGCTTGAGCTTGGCTATTACACAAATGCACCCCATGTGTTACCATTTTACAAAGTTAAAGAAATACACAGCTGGGATTGGTTCCTCTATTATATGCTAGATTCTTAATTTGTAACCCACTGCATGTGGCATATATGCAAGATTGGAAATTCTTGCAGGCATACAAGCTTTTGCTGTTCTGGTACTTCAGCTTTAATCTTCTCTTTCTTTTATTTAGTTTTCAGCCTGTTGTTATTGTTTCACCCTATTTTGTTGTCTGCATAATAAACTTTACATTATAATTTTGGAATCCTCTTTTATTTCTTTTTATTTATTGGATTTATATTGTTGTATTTTTCAGTTTTATCTTTTATATTGATCTTATCTATGGTTTAATGTTTTGGATAAAATCTGCTTGTATTTACTCTTTTTATGAGGTTGGTGGCTTATTACGTGTACCTTATTGCATTTTATTACATATTTATTTCCTTTCTCTGGAAAATGATGATTTCTCTCTCTCTCTCCCTCTCTCCTTTTATTTATATTTATTCACATTGATATACATCACGAGAACAAAACAATAATTTCCTCCCCCCCCCAAAAAAAGACTAACACAACTCTCAAATATAACATAGAAACAGAACACGACAATAAATAAATAAATAAAGTATTAATTAAGGTAACCTAGAAAGTTCCCCCAGATTTCATATTTATCTTTATCAGGTTTTTTACTACATTACTGGCACAAGGTCTTTAATATCTATTGAAGAGTCAAAGCTAAACCCAAATTTCAATATTGTGCTTCCCACCAAAGATCCATTAAATATTTTTCAATCCTACCTCGGCTGTCACCTTAAAGGGAAATTACAGTATTTTATAATGCAGGGCTTACTGTCACAGTTTTGGCCAATGCCATTATATAGATTGTGGACAAGATGTCCACTGGAAAATTCTTTTGAAAACTATTCTAATACGGCAATGAAACAGAGGCTCCTATGGCTTATAAAAAGTCCAGCCTTAACCCAACTATCAAAAGCAGTTACATGGAAGTCTAAATTAAAGCAAGCATAAAGCGTTACAGCCTCAGTAATCCAGTATGACAGTGTATCACATTGCACAGCTCCTTCTTGGTTCAAACTGCAGGTTGGCGTGGATGCTAACCTTAGTTTTTTTTTTTTTTTTTTTTTTTTTTTNTTTTTTTTTTTTTTTTTTGTGGAACATGACCTGGATAATGGAACTGAGAAGTCAAACAAAATGAGAAGTTTGTCCAAAATGTAGCACAGGCAGGTTGTTTTGTTGCTAAAAGAGCTGCTTTAAGGCTTCTATTTCTCACTATTATTGGATGCCTTTTCCACCAGTGTCCAAATGATAATGGTGTATATTCCTGCTTAAACTAGGGCAGTAAGACCTAAGATGTTAAATGTGGTAATTTTCCTTAAAATTTTCTTTAGTTTTTCCATCAAAAGGGCCCAAGCCAGGAAGCATTGTCCTTGCAAAATGTGAGAAATGTGGAAAGATAGAGAAATTTTAGTTGAAAAGCAGCTGTAATACACATATTTTTCACTTGTGCTTCACTCTGTTACTCTGTTTAACATGCCAAGGAAACTATAGACTTATGTTGCAGATTCTTGGCTTTGAAGGTCACACCATCCATCAAAGACTGGAGATGAATAACTCCAGGAGCAGTAATGATCTGGACTTCAGAGATTGTTCATTTAAGCATCTGAGACATCAAGAAAGGTCTAGTGTGAATAATAGAGCAGCTTGGATTATCTTGAAAAGAACAATTTCCCAATCTTAAAAGGAGACCAATTTAATGTTTACAAATTCATCTGGAGATCTAAAGCAAACTATCCACTGATTCCCCTGAGCTCCTTCAAAGTGGATCCTTGATCCGTCTCTTTCCAGGGAGATCGATGGTGGTTGAAGAGTTCATTATCCAAGACAAATCCATATGCTGCTCTGCCCCATCTTCTCATCCCTTCTTTGCTCTGTCTTTTAATTGGCTTTCATTCATAAGTCATCTCGGCCACACTTGTTCTTTTTCCCGCTCTGTCGTTCCAGCCTAATGACATAAAGGCTAATTTTACACCCTCCAGTCGTTCCGTTTAATTACTGACTGTCCAGACTCCTCGAGCTCAATCAATAACAACAGCACAGAGACAGAGCGAAGCTTTGGAAAAAAAACTGTCCATGGAGCACTTGATTCAGAGGAGGGAAGATGATTCTTCATATCATTGGGCATGGATAGCAGAAGTAAATATCAGGTAGTTAATTTGTCATCATGGATGATTTTTCCTGTGTCATCCATGTCATACAATGTCAAAGGTCACTGCATTTCAAAGTTTGACTTTTAACTGTGACAAACTTTGACATTACAGATTTGTTAGTCTTTCACTTTAAATCAATTGATATCTTTTGTTTTACGATGTATTAAGACCAGACAATGTTTGGATCATGCATTGCATCTTTAAATTTGATATATTTGTGCAGTGTAGGGTAACTTTTTGCTAAGAAATAAGAAGTATTTAAAGTACAAGATGATAAGGATGTTGGATATATAAGAGGACTGGTGGACAGCATGAAATAATGATAAAAAGTAGTTAAAGATGGATGTATTGTTGCCTGTAACAAGCAGTGTTATATAACCCTAACCTGTATGCATTCATCTGGGAAGTGTCAGTTGTCAATTTGTTATCCAGTATTTAGTGGCCACATGAGTTTTGATTGGTTTCTGCAATTGAGGGCACAACATGTCTCTCCTGCTAATTAATCGCAACCATAAACAGGAAGAGATGAATGACTTGCGACGTTGTGGATTTGTGAGGTGGTGCTTCAGTAGCCATTGTTATGCCTTACATTCCAAACAGGGCTATCCAACCGGTGAAGCCTCTGGCTCTTTATTTTTTGTTTAAAATACTGAAGGACTGGTAGAAGCATGAAGGACAGGCTGTTTTTTAAAACTTGGCTTTTCGTGACTTTGAAATATCTATTTCTATAAGTCCTGTGGACTGGAAATGGAAATAATACGAAGTTTGGCACTTTGCACGTCCTCTTAATGCACAAATGAAAACTAAGTTAACAGTGTAGGCAAACAATAGCTGAAGCCATATGTATGCAAATCCTTGTGTGTGAGCAAGTTTCACATGCATTAAAGTGCGAGTGTACATGCATGAACAAAATCGGACGAAACCAATCAGTGGAATTAGTTGTAGATGTTTGTTTATTGGGCACCAATGGGAGATAATGAGGCGGGCGGGGCAGGGAACTGATGGTGGAACTGAGTGTCTGTGGCAGTGTTAATGGTAAGTGAGAGGTAATTAGAGAGAAAAGACTCGTGTGAAGCTCGCCATCCAACGAACAGAGCGGGAAGCCGCCTCCACACCGCCTCATTTATCATCATCTGCTTAGCAGGCGGCTCAGAGTCAGGACAAACAGAACAAACCCTCCCTCCCTCCCTCCCTCTCTCTCTCTCTCTCTCTCTCTCGTTGTGTCTAGTTACTCATCTTCTTATCTTCTTTCTGTCATTTTGTGTCCTTTGCTACCTATTCCATATATGACAAATCCATCCAAGCTCATTCTCTGCATCTCATCTTGCTCCTTTTCTTTCTTTATTCTGTATTCTCTTTGATCACTCTTTCTTGCCTTTCATTGTTCTGTCTTTTTTGCTGTTGCCACCTGTCAGATGCACTTCTTTCATCCCTTTCTTGCTCTCTACTTGTCTGTTTTTTTACCTTAAGCATTCTTCTTAATCTATTAATGTCTTTTTTTCCCCCATAAGCTTTCTGGGTTCTGTCCCTTTTCCCCACTTTTCTGTCTGTTCTATCTGTCCTATGTGCTTTTGTACTCTCTACTCTTCTTAACTTTCTTCTTCTTTTTTTCACTATGTCCTTACCACCACCTCTCAGTGACACTGGAAATGTTTCCTCTTTGTGTTCCATTTTGTTGCCTCATTTTATATTCTGACATTACTCAATTATAATTCTTAGTATCTCTCTCCCTGCATCTGTGATTTTTGGATTGCTAGTTGTTTTTTTTTTTTTTTTTTTTTTTTTTTTTTTGCTTCTACTTTTTCCACTTTGAAAAAGTTGGAAAAATCACAAGTAGTTTAAAGTGTAGTAGGTACGAGTGGAGCCATCTTTATCATCAACCACAGGACCACCTGCCATCGTTCGCTTTTAAAACAGAAGAATTAGGCACAAAAATACAGGCACATTAAAAACAGAAGAATGAGGAATAGAACATAAACAGACAAGAACAAATGAGAAACAATAAACCGGCACTAAACAAGTTGACTGTAAGAGTAGATAAATGGATCGTTTTAGGCTGATGGCATGTTTACATCGATGAGGCTTATGAATATGCAACTGCTATGATTTCACAACAAAAATTCATGATCTCAGATAAGATTTTTTTTTTTTTCTAGGGCAACTCAGCAAAAAGGTAGCCAGTCTGTACAGCAACTGAAATTCATCAGTGTTCAGTGAAAAGTTGTCATTAATTCATGCTTAATCTTGTTTAATGACTGTAGCAATATGTCAAGACCCTGGCAGGGATATAGACAACATGGGCAATATCGATAATTGGCTGCAACAGGTGACAGAGAAAAATTTAATGAAACAAGAAGAAAAAAATATAGAGATACAAGTCATGGACATAACTCTAGGATGTGACATGCAAACAGAAATAATTTGCTGCAGGAAGTAATTTGTATCACTCACGACTGTTGCTGGAGAAACATGGAACAGATACACTGAGGAACCCCAATTTATCACTTCACCACTCTCTCCTTTCCTCTATCACTTACACTGGATATCTTAAAGTGCCATTGTTTCTACTCAGAGAGGGTAAAATGAAACCCAGAGTTTACATTTTATGATCTAAACAAACATTTCAATAAAAAATAAAAATAAATACACCACCTATTCTGAAATTTCTTAAAATATATGATCTTATGCATAATTTTTTCAACAATTTTCTGTTCTCTAAAAGCAAGAGATTTTTCCTTTGCAGTGATTATTGTTTTGTGTCAACACAGAAATACATACATTGTTTGATAATATTTGGTGTCATAAGATCACAGTGGCTGTTTTCTGTGCATTTTCTGAAATGACCTGTTTAGTAATAAGTCCTTTGTAATTATCACAATATGACTTCAACCTCTCATTCTTATAAATTAATTTTTTTTTTTTTTTTTTNTTTTTTTTTTTTTTTGCATTTGAGTAAAAAAAAAAAAGTCAGTTCTTGAATTGATCAAATTCACTCCATCCATGTCTGATTCATACAGATTCACACACACATTGGTCTGTCTAAAAGTCTCTTGTGTGGTCCTGCTCTGCTGATCTGTGATTCCACCCACACACGAGGATGTTTTCGTTCAGCACATTAGCTCTGGTCTAGATGTTGGCAAAAAGCTGTCCCTCCATTGCCACGATGGAGAGCTGCACTCAGCATTGATTAAAGCTACGGCAAGGTGAAAGCCCATGACAGGCCACCAACATGGCTGTCGTCTCCCACATGCAGGAGTTGGATGAGGAGATAAAAATACTCAGACACTTAACCCTCGCTGTTGACATTTCATGGAGTGACAATGGGGGCCTATCAGATTAAGATGCTGTAATGGCGGATGTGCTTGTGTTGTCAGAGTTTAGGAAGAAATGCATCACAGAAGAAGTAGCAATACAAGTTTGTCCATTGAGAGTAGCCAGAGCTGGCCAGAATGACGTCTTCCTAGTTATTTGTGTGCATAAATAAATTGTCTTTATATTTGTAGTTCCTTGCAAAATACAGAATCAGAATCAGAATCAGACTTTATTGTCATTGTACTAGTAAGCTTTGCCTTAAAGTGCAGGACCACATGAAATATAACATACATTGTAAAGTGCATAAAGTGGAAAAAAAACAAAACAAAAAAAAGAAAAACCTAATAATAATAATAAATATCGCTCTGTCAGCAGGGAGTAGGATTGGTGTATGTTGCATTCAACAAGGAAATGGCTCTGGGGATGAAACTGTTTTTGAGTCTGGTAGTCCTGGACTTGATGCACCTGTAGCGTCTCCCGGAGGGCAGCAGGTCAAACAGATGATGACTCGGGTGCGATCTATCCTTGACAATATTCCTCGCTCTAGAATACCCAGGTACCAAAATATCCATTGATAGAAGGCAGCAAATTCATACTCATTTTCTGGAAATTGTGAAAAGTAATTTACAGAAATTAAAAAAAAAAAAAAATCNTAAAAAAAAAAAAAAATCACTACATTAAATAGAAAATAAACATGACATCAACTATATATACTGACATCAGTATTAGACTTAAATAAGAAAATAACTCCTTAACATCACAGATTCAGTACACGAAAGTGTAAAAAGTTACAAAAGATTTTTTATTTATTTTTTTTTATTTTTTAGTTTGCCTTTAATGCAAGTTCATTCATTTGAAGTATTGCCGTATCCCTCTATTTCAGATGCATTGTGTTGCTGTGTATATAAGTGTTGCAGGCAATGAACTTACTCCAACTATGCACATCTATACATATTACAATATCTTAATTGAATGTTGTTTTAAACACATTTTATGCCAGCTGTCATTGTACATAGAGATAAAAATTCCTCACTAAAAGGGATCCGTCAGTAAAACTACATGCAGAATATGATAAAGGAATACGATCGCATGTTCAGATATACTTTTCTAAAACCTACACATGCATGTTCACAGCTTTCTCTATGTAGCACTTCAATTAATGTTACAATATGCTTTACAAATAAATGTAAAAATAGCAGGAAACATACAAAATTTACACTAACTATAACCAATAAAAGCAGCAGCAATCTGAACCAGTTGATATGGTTAAGATATACCTGATTGCCGCTTTTCTTCTCACTCACATTATTGTCTATTTGCCCTTCTGAATGCAAAGTTGACAATGTTTTAAAAGGACCAAAGAGTACATTTATGAAATTACTGCATGTCAAATTCTATTTATCTGAGTGGACCTCTCTTGAGCTCACTTATCAGCTGTCCCATCAAAGCTTAATAGCTACTGTAAATTTGCTCGTATCAGATGGCAGGCATTCATTTAGAAAATGACTGCCTTAATCTATATTTCATCAACTATACTGAAGATATTAATAGCAGATAGTCATATCAGGCCTTAAACCTCATCAAAACTCCTGATGCGAAACTTATGGTAAGAGACTTGTATGATCCAAGTATTCTCAGTGATATATTTCACCAAATCTCATTTTCTGTACTTTGCACTGCAAATGTGTTCAGCTGCTGTGTAGTGTTTTTAGGTCTCTTCTTTCAGCATCCACTGGGGCACATAAATAAAGCTATTAGGTCGTGGAAAGCTTGTGAAACACACAACTGCCTTGTGAGTGGGATAAGCACAGATGGTCTCAGATCAAGGCCTAAAAGAACTGTAGGTCTGGATCCAAGAATGTCAAACTGTTCCAATCTGGCTGAAACTGATAAGGTCTTCAAAGACTTCATAGGTGCATTACAATGCTGGAATACTTTTATGCAATCTACATGATATGTAGTAAATAAGTGATATCACATTTAATTGCCAGATAGATTTAATGTTTCCGTAAAATTAAAAGATGATGAGACCCATACAACTGAACTCTTAAAAAAAGCACATACTGTATAGCTCTGAAACAGTCAATCAGAGGCTTGAATATAAATCCTGATGACAAATTTAACATCTTCATATCTGAAGAACCTGGAGCTGAATGACATGATTGATGTGACTGCAAAAATATGTTCTGAGTCCACACTATCCCTTTACCACCCCACCACACTTCCTGAGTCCTATCCCCTGCACCCTTCCTGCCTGGGCTTATCTACAGTCACACCGCTTTCCCATCTTGAGCACTTATCTCCCACAGCCTGTATCCCCAGTCAAAGATAGGACTTTACACAGCAAGGTTCTCCTGTTCACTCAAGATCTCACACGGATGATTCTTGCAGGCAGCCATTTTACCATTTAAGCATTTTGTCCATGTCCTGGACAAACCAGTTGATCCAATCCCAACAGTGTGTTCATCCCAGTTATCACCTCTCTGTTGGAACCTCCTGATATGGCGACATGGTGACTTAGTGACATCCAGCAGGTGTGATGACAATAACAAAACATGAGATTTTTGAGTTGATACTGAGAAATCAAACCAAACCAAACCACTTTTTTCCCCAATGCTTTCATTTAAATGTCTGAAAACTGTTGTATGTTTTTGATTAAATTAAAACATATAAAATGTAAATGAAACACTGCTGTGTTTTGTAGCTGCATTTAAGCAAAGAATGTAATATTACACTTGGAAACACAGAAAAAATTGTTATGTCTAAAAAATTACATCACACTCAAGTGAAATTGTTTAGATTAGAAGTTTGTACTGAAATAATGTTTAAGATGATTCAGCAATTCTTCTGTTAAGTGCATGAGTCAGTAAAGATGGCAACTCTCTACTGGCAGCCAGTGGCAGCAGTGAGCTGTACAAATATGGAAAGCCAAATGCGCCCAAAATTAAATACATAAAAATGATATTATGAAATAAATAACTCTATGCAAAAGTACTAATAAATTATGAAATAATTTCATAACAACACTTTTATTTCATAATGCCCTGTTCTTAAATCTCTTTTTATTTCATAACACATTTTTTTATTTCATAATAACCCATTTTAAGTCTCATTGTTTTATTTCATAACCTCGTTTTTATTTCATAATAGCACTTTTGTTTCATAATGTGCCATTTTTCAAAAGTCTCTCTTTTATTTCACAACACCGTTTATCAGAATGTCACATTTCATGACGAGATTTCCTACGAGATTTCAGGACCAGTGGGCGTGGCCTTACGCTGATACTCAGTAACTCCTAGAAACAAAAAGAGGCCTCACAGCAAAAGCTACATTTAATGCAAAATAATCAGAAAACAATGTAATTGAATGTGATCTTAGAGACAGGGCTATGCAGTAGTACGCATTATCTGATAGTGGCTCTGCAGGGATGGGAAAGAATATACCAGGGTGGTTGGTAGATGGTGCAAGGGCTTGCTTTCCCCACACTCTTTCAGGAAGATAAGGAAGTGATGACACTCTCACTGGGTAACAAAGGATAGAGAAAAGGAAATTGGAAAAGGGAGGGGTCATGCTATAGAAGATCAAAATATCCTGGATGGTCTCTGTGAGATATTGCCTTGTGGTTTTCTTGATGCATCATGGGTAATATTGTATCAGTGTACATCAATATTTTGTATCTCAGTATTTTGTTGCTGGTCCTCATTTGTTTTTATAGTTACGCCTTCTTGTAACACATTCATGCAGATATATACACACCTCTGATTGTCATCAGAAAACACACACGTCTGCTATTGGCCACTTGTCATTTCCACTGCAGCAATTGAGGAGTGACTTGCTCAAGGGCACCTCAGTTGTTTGTATGGGCAAGGGAAGGTGTGACTCACCCACTCATTCTTCCCAGCCCACAGTTTCCAGGCTATCCTATGGTTTCAGACTACTTTTCCCCATTACTTTTGTGTGCTGTATTAGACTCTACAGAGACTAAACAAACTTTAGACTATACAGATTATTATTATTATTATATCAGATAGAGAAAAGCAGCAAAAGAGTCTTTAAAAAGACTGGTGTTGAGCAAGGCATCAGCTAATTACATCAAAATCAAGGCCAAAACAAAGAAACATTTGGCACATCCTTGAATGGATTTACAACAATGGCTTCTTTGCAAAGCTTCTCTCTTGTTTCCTTAGTCTCTGGAGGTAATAGACCTGTCGCTGCAGTAATAATGATGAATCCCCTCTGGTGCCCAATACAGGATGGGAGATGGTCCCAAAATATGGACGCAAGTGGCTGAAGTACTGAAACTGGCTTCAGAAGATTATGATGATGGCGTGGAGTTATAAATCAAAGGGAAATGTGCACCTTCAAAAAGAATGCCACTGATTATCATGAGATACCAGACCACTATTAGTAACTAGTGAGCATCACACTGAATCTAGAATATGTGTGGGTTTTGCTTTCAAACCATCATGTGCATTGTAAATTACATGTAGAGGACTGTCCTACATTTCCCATTTGAAGACTGGAAAAGTCATCATCGCATCAGTGTTTGGGTGGTACCAATCACACTCCCTCCCATCCCTGTCCCAACAGCACAACACTTAATTACACCTCTGCCATTTTAATAGCTTCTGGGTAATGCATTTAGTGGTACAATTATTCCTTCCTGACAACATCACAATTCATTTAAACTTTTTATTAGAGCTTTGGAATTCTTTATCCTTGGGGTCTGGGAAAAAAAACAAAAAAAAAACAAAAACTTCAGCAGACTAATAATCAGATCTCAGATCTCTTATGAGTTGCACAGCTGTGTCCAATTCCCAACCTGTAGTCCAATATGAGTATTTCACAGGGCTCTGACTGTAAATTCATGCCTCTTCTGCTGCAATGCTGTGTCACAGGAGTAAATGGTTTATGTTTTAAAGAACAAACAGTTGATCGTTCTGAATCACACAGAATGTGTGACTTCATCAGTAAAGCAGTTGGAGAAGGAAGGCAGACAGCAAAAGTGAAAGCATGTGAAATGTTAGAGAATATGAGGGGATGTGAATTTTGCCCTTCCAATATTTCACAGCATCAGCTGGATCTTCTTCTTTTCCTTTCGGCTTTTCCCTTCAGGGGTCACCACAGCGAATCATCTGCCTCCATC
>VXCM01004035.1:0-25980 GCA_014773175.1 Lucifuga dentata
TGGAGGCAGATGATTCGCTGTGGTGACCCCTGAAGGGAAAGCCGAAAGGAAAAGAAGAAGATGCTCATTATCTACAGTCTCTACATCATTTTATCTACATTATATAACATTATATATTATCTACAGTATCTACATTATATTATCTACATGATCTACATATTGTCTACATTATCTACAGAATCTACTGGCTGTTTTGATAACCAAACTGAAAATTGAGAAGGAAGACCTGAGAAGACATATAATAACATAGTCATTAATCCTTGGCAAAGGAAATGNTACATTATATTATCTACATGATCTACATATTGTCTACATTATCTACAGAATCTACTGGCTGTTTTGATAACCAAACTGAAAATTGAGAAGGAAGACCTGAGAAGACATATAATAACATAGTCATTAATCCTTGGCAAAGGAAATGGATTTCAAAGTATGGTACCAAGAATCCTCTGTGTCCTATTGTCTGGAGTCAAACCAGTTACAGTGGTATTAATTACATTAACACATACATGCATAAATGCATAGAGAAACTCTTCTGAATGCTTATAACCTTCGTTTATTCTCCTTCTTTCCATTATTAATTGTATAATTAAAAATGGAGTATGGCGGTTTGCACTCTGCTGCGTTCTACTAGATAAAACGTGTAAGTTTCAGGGTGAATATATGAAGTATATGTAGGTACAGCAGTAATCACAGGTCTTATTTGCTGTTTGACAGCGCCACCTATTGGCCATAAGGTGCATTTCTATCCTTCTCATTACATGCACAGCAGCCAGTACTAAAGTTTGATTTACAAATTCATAAAACTTCAGGACTTTTATATCATGTGCAAGACAATTCTCATGCAGTTTTATGGTGTAAATCTTTTATTTGGACAGCTTTGCAGGTCTGTAGAGATTTATTTTTAAGTACGCAATATCTGAGTAGAAGCACCAGTGCAATAGTCAGATGCAGCTTTGTGTGAAGTGTCCCAGTGAGCAACACAAACTTTAATAGGAAAGACACACACTCACACACACACACATACATAATACATACTCACAAAAATGCATGTACACACACACACACACACACATTCATTCATACATTCATTCACACACATACACACATACAAGTACATACTCACAAAAATGCATGTACACACACACACACACACACACATTCATTCATACATTCATTCACACACATACACACATACAAGTACATACTCACAAAAATGCATGTACACACACACACACACACACACCCCCACACATTCACTCATACATTTATTCACACACATACAAGTACATACTCATAAAAATGCACACACAGACACGGTGAGGACATCTTTAGCTTTCTGATTAGTTTGAGGTTTTTGTGTCAAATCTAAAGAAGTATCTTAGCATAGTACATAAGAAGTATATTAGTATAAGGAGGATATTAGTATAGTACATAAGGAGTATATTAGTATAGTACATAAGAAGTATATTAGTATAAGAAGTATGTTAGTATAGTACATAAGGAGTATATTAGTATAGTACATAAGGAGTATATTAGTGTAGGGAGTATGTTAGTATAGTACATAAGAAGTATATTAGTATAAGGAGGATATTAGTATAGTACATAAGGAGTATATTAGTATAGTACATAAGGAGTATATTAGTATAAGGAGTATGTTAGTATAGTACATAAGGAGTATATTAGTATAGTACATAAGGAGTATATTAGTGTAGGGAGTATGTTAGTATCGTATATAAGAAGTATATTAGTATAAGGAGGATATTATTATAGTACATAAGAAGTATATTAGTATAAGAAGTATATTAGTATAGTACATAAGGAGTATATTAGTATAGTACATAAGAAGTATATTAGTATAAGGAGTATGTTAGTATAGTACATAAGGAGTATATTAGTATAGTACATAAGGAGTATATTAGTGTAGGGATTATGTTAGTATAGTACATAAGAAGTATATTAGTATAAGGAGGATATTAGTATAGTTCATAAGGAGTATATTAGTATAGTACATAAGGAGTATATTAGTATAAGGAGTATGTTAGTATAGTACATAAGGAGTATATTAGTATAGTACATAAGGAGTATATTAGTGTAGGGAGTATGTTAGTATAGTACATAAGAAGTATATTAGTATAAGGAGTATGTTAGTATAGTACATAAGGAGTATGTTAGTATAGTACATAAGAAGTATATTAGTATAAGGAGAATATTAGTATAGTACATAAGGAGTATGTTAGTATAGTACATAAGGAGTATATTAGTATAGTACATAAGGAGTATATTAGTATAAGGAGTATGTTAGTATAGTACATAAGAAGTATATTAGTATAGGGAGTATGTTAGTATAGTACATAAGTATATTAGTATAAGGAGGATATTAGTATAGTACATAAGGAGTATGTTAGTATAGTACATAAGGAGTATATTAGTATAAGGAGTATGTTAGTATAGTACATAAGGAGTAGTGTACAGATTTAGGGTAGTAATAATAAATTGACTGGTGTTTTTTGTCGTGTTTATACAGATTAGATTTTAGATTTAGATTTTATGTCTAAAATCAGACATGAAGTTTTCTGACTAAATACATAAAAAACTGAAAAGCTGTTTTATATCACATCAAACGTTTAAAGCAGCAGTTAATATATTTTGATGTGTTCAGTTTGTTCTGTGACACTCTGATTCAGTGTGTGTGTGTGTGTGTGTGTGTGTGTGTGTAAAATAATTGATGTGTGTAACAGAAGCTCATTCAGCATCAGATCACCTGACCCTGAGCGTCCCTGCAGAGGAATCGGTGGTCTCTAACTGAATGCACTGCTGCCCCCTGCTGGGTGAGGGTGGTATTACGCCTGCTGACCTCAGCATCTCTGCTGCGACTGCTGCGTGTTAGCAGCTCTCCTGAAGTTACTCGAGTTCTCACACCTTTAATGCGACAGCAGATGTTTAACCTGCATCTCGTCTCACGCTCCGCTGAGCAGCAGGCTGTTACAGACGCATCCGGTCAGACGTACAGGGTATTAAAAGGTGTAGATCTGCCGTTATGACACTCCCATAATCACAGATGAGCTACGTTTACTCTGAGGCTGACGTGATGATCGCTGCTGCGCCGCAGCTCACGGCCGTTTTTGTGAAAGTATCATAGAACTGGGTACTGAAGAAAATGAATTAACGTGATGATGATGATGATGATGATTAATTTATGGGTGTTCATGTAGTTCTTGTTTGCTTATTAAGACAATTTTTCTTCTGTGCCACATTTTATTAAAACATTCAGCACATTTTCCACATTTAAAAAGCCGTCAGAGTACATCCTAACTCTGAAAGCTAAAGTCAGTTTACTCTGTCATCATCTCAACCTGATCACAGCAGAATTATATATTTATACATATGAATAAAAGGCTAAAGAGGACAGGATTATAAAAATGTCACACATGCTGACAGTCTCAAGTCAAACAGCCATGTTCATGATTTCAGATATGAACACGTGAATGAGAGAGAACATGTAAACATGCCAGTGTGTCAGAGAGAAGAGTGTGAATGAGAAGATACACAACATGCATGGCTGAACAGAGAGAGAGAGAGAGAGAGACATTAACACTGAGTGGTTCTGCAGTAAATCAGTGTGTTTTGTTGATATGAAATCTGGAATCTCGCCGCATGGTGAAAAGCTGATGCAGTGTTACAGGGAGAGCAGGGCGGGTAGGGTCAGGGTCAGGGTCAGGGGTTAGGGGGGTAAACACATGGGTTTTGTTTGTGTTTATTGTTCATGAGAAACGTTTTGACTGAACTTTGTTGCTAAATGTGTGTGAAATGTTTTTCACTCGTTTCATGATAACATGTTTTCTCTGCAGGCATTAACCTTCAGCCAGGCTGCTCCCGTGACTCGCTATTGATTGGAGCGTGGCATGGGGGGGCGGGGGGGGGGGNAGGGGTGTTGATTGAGTGGGCCATCGTAACCTGGCCATGCGAGGAATGCGGGTGTGATCCTTTTCATCATCCTGCATGCATGCAGAGCGGAACTCATTCAGACACAGGAAACGCTCCGCAGCAGACACGCATGCATGCATTTGCACGCAGATTATTTCTGTGATCAGCAAACAGGAAGTGCATGCTGAAGCACCAGCGCCGATCCACGGCCAAACAGTATTTGCAGCCTGTAGATTAGATGTCACGGCGTACCTGACGGCCGGCGATGCTTCCTGATTCCTCTTTGCTCTCTGGAGGTTTGACAGAAATGAAATATGCATGGCTCAGATCTCTGGCATGTAGAGAAATCTGTCATCACACAGCTTCACCTACAGCTAATTTATGCCCCATCTGCCTCTCACTATAATTAAAACTCTAATTATTTGCCCTGAAAAAAGGCACAAGGGTTTTAATTTCTAAACCATAAAAACAAACAGATTTATGGTAGCTGTCATAAATTAGCATGTTTTTGTTGCAGCGGTTTAACGGCTGCTGTGCTGAGTTTAATGTCACATCAATAAAACGCTGAAGCGACGTACTTATAAACGTTAGAGATTCAAAGCGTGGCCAGGTCGCCGTCTGGTCTGAGTGACCTTTGCCCCGGCAGCGTGGTTTGACTTGATTGAGCTGCTGGACCCGGGTCAGCTCAGGTCCAGATTCCATTCACTGAGTCCGGCTGGGTTGAGTCCTGTGATGCTGCCTCGGGTCTGCGTATCAGTGTGTCTTAAACCTGAGTGGATCTGAGTGGATTCCCTGTCAGATCTGATCACATGACCTATCATAAGTGCAGCATGAGACCATGTGCTGAGACGTGACGTAAAAACGGAGGAGAAAAGTTACTGGTTCATATCAGCGGTGATGTTTTCTTTTCTCTCTTCGTCTGTTTGATTCAGTCGCGTCTCGGATCGGTCTGATCATTCTGGAGTCTTTTTGCATGTTGGGTATTTTCAGGTCTATTTTGGACCCATGAAGACCACCATCTGCTGTCAGGTCCAACATGCAATCTGCAAGAAGTTGTAGAAACTTTGAGCGTTCTTTCCTTCATCTTTCCATGAGCCGACTGTTTCTCAATCTGTGTGTGTGTAGCAGGATCTAGGTCCTAAACGTCTCGCTGTGCTCCAAGCTGTCCGTCCCTGCTGGGCGTCTTTACGCCTCCATCAACCTGCTGTCGCATAGCATTCGCAGAGCTACAAGAGGCCAGAATGCAGCTTCATAATGAAGCTGCATCACGGTGTTAAGTTCAAATCACAGAACATGTCTGGCAAAAACACATAATTCTCTTTGTCATATGACAAAAATTATCTACACCAATCAAATCTATAATCTATATCAAACTCCAGCAGTTATGGACGTTGGTCTCGTTCTGTTTTAGATAAAATACCTGTGGCTCTTTTCCGTTTTACTCTTCTTTAGGCTGGATTAGGCTTCCATTCAGTCACATGATCGTATGATATTCGTTATTTATGCATTTCTTTAGGTGTTTCTATATTTATCACATATCTAATATACACATACAAACACCCAATCTCTTTGCCAGAACCAGTTTTACTTGGTTTTGCTATTAAACATGAAATTATTGGAAACCACGTGTGGGACGTTACTAACTCTTTCTGAAACTTTCTTAAAATGTTCTTCCTAAAAAAAACTTTCCCAAGCTGCAGGCAGTCTGCAGAAACTGCCAGAATCAGTGCATGGATCATTCCAGCATGCTAATGAGAGCAGAAAACCGTCCCAACATAGCAGCTACCTGAGGTCAGACCGCCTCACCTGAACCTCCATCTGACTACCTGAAACAGCAGCTCAGCCTCAATCCTCCAAACTCAGATTAAATACCTGCTGAGTCTTACAGATCTAAAGACGCATCCTGCTTAATATCCTACAGCTACATGTAGGTGTAGCAACGATGAGCTACAGGAAAGAAACGCAGAGTACACACACACACACACACACCCAGAGAGAGAGAGAGAGAGAGGACTCTCTGACCTTGTGCATGNACACACACACACACACACACCCAGAGAGAGAGAGAGAGAGAGGACTCTCTGACCTTGTGCATGAAAATGATTTAGTAACTGATGCCTGCAGAAAGTAATAAACTCTGGTCAAGGTGCTGCTGAGTGGATTTTTCATTCTGATCTTTCTCATTATTCGATTAAACTTTATCCTTTTCAATCTCATGAGTTTAATATTTATCTAACTATAAAAGCAGAAATCTCTGTCTGTGGCACCAATATCATGTATGAAGCTGATATTCAGCAGGTTTGTTGCTCAGGACCAAAGACGTCACATCTGAAGCGTCACTTCAGATGTGACGTCGTCACTTCAGATGTGACGTTTGTGTCACATCTGAAGTTGTTTGGATGAGCAGTTCTCAAACTGAGCTGTGCTGGTAAAAGTAGTCCATGCGGCAGGATACGCTCCGGTCCAGTGACACGGTCTGAACCCGTACAGCAGACAAAACTAGCTCAGAAGACGTGCAGAGTTAAATGATGGCAGGCTGCGGCGTGCAGCATAAAATCTGGCACAGTCCGAACACGTTTTGAATGGGCGCTGCAGTCGCATTTCAGAGCAGGTTACTGAAGATCACTTCATGCTGGAATTGCAGGAAGAAACAACGCATCTCTCAGCCGCTGATCATGAGAATGAGCTCAGATTTATAATCTGGTGTCTTGGCACGTTGTTATGAAGCTGCAGCATGGTGTTATGAAGCTGCAGTGCGGTGTTATGAAGCTGCAGCGCAGTGTTATGAAGCTGCAGCACGTTGTTATGAAGCTGCAGCACGGTGTTATGAAGCTGCATGAAGTACTAATCTGTCCCAGACTGACCATTAAAGCAAAGCTTTTTAAAAACATGCAGCCGTTGCATGCTTCTTCCTGTTTAGAATTAGCAGGAAAATCTGAGAGTCTCTGAGCGTGTGGTGTTGGCGGTGACATTCTGCAGGTATCAGTGTTGGACGGCATCCTGAGACGTGTCCTCTCTGAGCCGTAATTATTGTACCGGTCGAATCATCAGAGAGATGTTTTAATCAGAAGCAAATGTAATGTGATTAATTACATCTGCAGGAGGTCGTTGACGGCTTGACATCAGGATTACATGCTGACGAACAGCAGCAGCTTTATGACGACGTTCAGGAGTCACATGGTGTTTCTCATCAATTATGCAAACATGCAGTCAGCAAGTTCTTCTGTAGAATTACATTTTGTTATATAGCAGGAACGATATAGAATGTTTACTTTGATGTTACCTCATCTATAGAAATGTGTGTAAATAAATAAACATATATATATGTATACTGTATATATGTGTGTATGTGTATATACTATATGTATATATAGACATATACACATTTATGATTGATATGAAAAACATATATGTGTGTATATATATAAATATATAAATGTACATATATATATACATATACATACATACATATATATACACACACACACATATATATATATATACATATACACAGACACATAGAAACAAAAATAAATTTTATATTTATACATGTATAAAATTTGTATATATATATCATTTTCATATCACACACATACATAATGTGTGTGTGGGGGTGGGCAGGAGGAGGTGATGTTGAAGGGCATAGAGACGTGGCGGGGGGTGGTGTGNGGGGTGGGGCGGTGCTGACACCTCCAGTTTCCCACGTTACCCAGCATTCACCTGACAGCCGGGCAGCCGCAGGAAACGAGCGGCGTAACCCTAAACCCAGACTTGCTGAGCTTGTTATTTACAAAAATACTGTGTGTTTGTGTGTGTGTACTTTGTATCTCTGTGTCTATGTGTATATTTGAAACAGTGAAGTTGTAGGTTGCGTTGCTTTAAAGAAAGACAATCTTTGTGTGACTAGAAGTCAGAATTCAGGATTTATTTTAGTTCAGCTGTTGTTTGTTAAGAAGAGTCTGACAGGAGCCAAAAGTCTTCATCTGCACTTTTATTATCACGTGTTTCATACAGAATCATCATACGTCACGTTGCTTCACATGCTAAATGTTCTAAAACAAACTGCTGTTTCTTCAATCTAAAGACATTCTGTCATTAAAAGAAGATGTTATATATGTTATATATGTCATATTTGTCAGGGTCATTATAAACTATATACAAAGAAAACAATGGAATTAATGCATATCTCTCAACAATTTGAGATTTTCTGATGGGAAATTATCACTGACAACAGCTGATAATCAGCTGATAATTCAGCCTGAATAATAAAGAAACTATTGCAGCATTTTCATTTATTACAGTAAATATAATATAATATAATATAATATAATATAATATAATATAATTATCACAGTAACTATAACATGATATATGANAATATAATATAATATAATATAATATAATATAATATAATTATCACAGTAACTATAACATGATATATGATATGATATGATATGATATAATATAATGATATAATTATTACAGTAAATATAACATGACATGATATATGATATAAAGTAGATGGCGTTGCAGGTATGGGTTAACAGCACTGAGGGAGTTTGCGTTCCTGTCAGACTCATCTGTTTACCTGTACAGGTGCATGTTGGGAAGGATGACATGCTGCTACAAGACTTTTTGGAAGGCATTAGATAAAATCTGGTTCATTTACACACACACACACACACACACCCACACACAGAATCATGGATGAAATGGAAAGGCGCTAGAGCCGCTGCACTTGAGAAATTATTGTTCACACTTGTCTCACTCTCCTCTAAATCTCCCTCCAACCTTTGCTTTCAAGATTTACTCTCTCTCACCCTCTCTCTCCCTCTCTCTCTCTCTCTCTCTCTCTCTCTCTCTCAGACACTTGTCAAAGTCAAGGCTGCTCTGTCATCGACTGTCTCTGATTTATTCCTTATTTTCATATCAACACCAACTCGTGTGATCAGAGGTGAATGGTTGGTACACGGAGAGAGAGAGAGAGAGAGAGAGAGAGAGAGAGAGAGAGAGAGAGNTGAGTCGCTGGCTGTGCGGGCGTCCAGAGTTTGCTGCTCGGAGCTGCTTCAGCATCTCAGCAGGACGCTGATGAATCATTTCAGAACTCCAAGAAGTGAAGAGAGAGAGAGAGAGAGGAGAAACGACAAGATCAATATTTCAGAGGAGTCCTGTAGAAATCCAGCTTCCTCTGATCACAGGATCACCTCAGACCTCCACCACAGCCGCTCAGCGGGGAGGAGCCAGCCCTCTGGGCTCCATGTCACGGACCAGAACACGCCGAGAGAGTAATGCACTGAGAGTAACATACCAAGAGAGTAACATGCTGACGCCAAGGGAGTAACACGCTGAGAGAGTAACATGCTGACAGTAACACGCTGAGAGAGTAACATGCTGACACAGTAACACGCTGAGAGAGTAACACGCCGAGAGAGTAACACGCTGACAGTAACATGCTGAGAGAGTAACACACTGAGAGACGCTGAGCTGCAGGACTTGGTGTTATCGTAGTTTTCTTGCGAGGCATGACAGAGCGTGGGGCGTTTGCGCTCGCTGCCGTGCTGTAGAGGCGGCATGGCGAGTGGGCGGATGCTGCTGATGGTGCTGCTGGTGGAGGTGCTGGGAGGAGTCTGCGAACCAGGAGACGCATCAGGGAGGAACAAGGGAGGCTGGAGGTGGAAAGGTGACAGGAGCCGTGAGTAACTCCTCCTCCTCCTTCACTCAGCCTCACTCCTTTTCTTTTCACTCTTTCTTTCTCTTCTGTGAAACTTTATTATTTAATTGTTTGTTTGTTCATTTTTGTGCAAAGAAAGCAGGTCAAACACTTCATCTTTCTCTCTTTTTTCTTTTTCATTTCCTACTCTGATGATGTCAGAGCTCGCTCGTTTCCTCTGACAGGCCGCTGGATACGAGGCAAGGCCGGCGTCCTTGCTGCGTGTTCCAGCTTTAAGAGCTTCATACTGCAGACGTGACGTGCTGGATGTGCTGTCAGTTGCAGTTCGTAGTTTATTACCGCCTGCTAAGCTTTTCTTTCTCTGCACCTCTCTCATATTCCTGTATGAAAATCTCTCCGGGTTTCCTTCTCCGTCGTTAATTGATCAGTGTTGAGTTGTAAAAAGCTGCTCAGAGTGCAGCAGTGTGGCTCTGCAGGCATGAGCGCATTGATGATATATGCTGACACATAAGTGCATGGATGCTGCAGGACGAGCTGCGGTTGGCTGGGATGGAGCTGCTGCTAATGGGATTGTTTGGCATGGCGGCGCTGCCTGAATGATGAAGCGTGTCCCTTTGTGTCCGTGTCCTCTCTGGAGGTTAAAGGCAGATCGCTTAAACATGCAAAACCACAGGAATGGCCCTTTACCATCTTCCCCTCTCTGAGTGCGTGTTGCTGCAGACATGTTATATGATGGCTTATATGACATCATCATAATTAAAACAGTATATTTACAGTATTCATCCGCTGCTGCTGAACGTGAGCTTTGTTTTGTCTGAGGACGGCGAGCGACCTCTGACCTCTGCTGAGGCTCACGGCGCCGTCCGTGTGACGGATGAGGCAGACTACAGGTTTATGGCAGATTTACTCTCTGGATGCTGACGGAGCTCAGAAACACAGCGGCCGTTTCACTTTGGTGATGAAGAACAGAGTCTGCACAGATCAGAGCCTCCCAGAGGGGAGGAGCCAGTGCCTCATAGGGGAGGAGCCACACATACACACAGATACAGATACACACACACACAGATACACACATACACACACACACAGATACAGATACACAGACACACACAGATACACACATACACACACACACACACACACAGATACACAGACATACACAGATACACACAGACACACACACATACACACAGATACAGATACACACAACACACAGATACACACAACACACATACACAGAGATACACACACATACACACAAATACACACAGATACAAACAGATACACACAGACACACAGAAATACACAGATACAGATACACAGACATACACACACACATACACACAGACACACAGATACACACAGACACAGATACACACACATACACACACATACAGACAGACAGACACACATACACACAGATACACACATACACATGGTCAGGATGAAGCTGTGATGGACAGATGTTCAGTCTGAGCTGAATATTCATGACGTCATGCTGTATAAATAGAAAATAAATATAAATTTAATATAAATAATAAATGAATAAATAAAATATGAAATAAATAAATAATAAATATAAAAGTAGAAGGCTGACTTCATGCTGAGCTTCAGTAGGAACTGTCTGATAGTTGTGCATTAAGTTTGTTGTCTGGTTCATTTTTTCTGACTTTTGCAGAAAGATAGTTTTTCATTCTGTTATTTTTCTGCTGTTATGAAAAGGAAAACAAGCTTTCTGCTGTGAATTATGAGAAGAATTGAAAGTTTTTACCTCAGAAGTGAGAAAACAGGTGACATATCAGACACGGTCTGTAAATTTTCTGAAGGGCAAAGACCAGAGATCTGAGATGCTGAGGATATGTAGGGGTCAAAGGTCATAAAGTGTGAGGCAGGTCTTTAGAGGTGAAAACTCATTGATGTTTTATCCCTTTTCACACCGCTTTCATTTCACCGTTTAGACACACACTTTGCTTCCACATCTGGATTTGTCCAGTTTTTTTATGAGCGACATAAAAACTCATCGTTATTTTTCTTTCTCGTGTACTTTCTGTTTTTGTCGGCGACATCGATGAGTTGGATGATTTTCAGTCAAACCTGCAGCCATTTCTGTCAGTTTTCACATGTTGAGACAAAGATGCAAAACTATGAAACTCTAAAACTCATTTAAAATGCAGTTACAAAAATTTATTTTATCTCTGACAACGATTGTAAATCATAAAACCACTCATGTTTTTATCGATATCCTCATTACATACACAGCTCTTTTTGTTAACATGTTGCTGTCATTTTTGCCAGAAATCTCTTGAAAAAACAGATTTTCTGATGTCAAACTATGCTGGTAATATGCAAATGTTATCTGCTGTAAAAAAAATAAAATGTTATTAGACAGTTTTGCTGTATGAAAACTGAGTCACGTCAGCCAGATTCAGGTTTTTAATTCTGAAACGTTTCATCATTCATCCAAACAGCTTCATCAGAAATGATGTTAAACCTCCAGTAACTATGGTAACCATGGTGTCACATCACAACTAATCTTCAGTTACAAATAAATACATATATTATTCAATTTTTTGGAATAATGTATGATGTAAAATGTATTATTCAAATTTCAAACAAGGAATGAATTTCAAATAATAAATTTCAGCTTCTAATTTTTAATGGTTGGAGGCTGGACATGTCCCCAAATGTCTCTGGACAGGAAGACAGCAGTGCCACAACCTTGCTGCTTTATTAGAGATGATATATTAGAGACGATATATTAGAGACGATATATTAGAGGTGATATATTAGAGATGATATATTAAAGGTGATATATTAGAGACGATATATTAGAGGTGATATATTAGAGATGATATATTAGAGGTGATATATTAGAGGTGATATATTAGAGATGATATATTAAAGGTGATATATTAGAGACGATATATTAGAGGTGATATATTAGAGATGATATATTAAAGGTGATATATTAGAGACGATATATTAGAGGTGATATATTAGAGATGATATATTAATGGTGATATATTAGAGACGATATATTAGAGGTGATATATTAAAGGTGATATATTAGAGACGATATATTATATTATGATATATTATATATTATATCATGACAAATATAGATATTATTATTATTATTATTATTATTATTATTATTAGAGCTAAAATTTAAGTTTAACCCAAAGTAAAAAGTAAACTCAGTTCAGCATCAATCTAAATTTATCCCAAAACAGCTGCTAGGTAAATGTATGTGGCATGACAGTAGTATAACACACTATATTGCATGTTATACTGTTTTCAGTTATTTAATAAATTAAAGGACCATACCATCCATTTTGCATGTTTGAGCCTAATATATTCAGTTTTCATACATGTTACGTTACTGACAATCATTTCCCAAAGGATAAAACCGTATTTCAGCTTTCCTGATATTTTGCTAAATCTCTTAATCTTTCAAAATCAAATATTCAAGTGATACACCCACCTTAAAAATCCATGTTTCTCCTGCTAATAGTTACACAGCCTTATGAAGAAATACGTATGTTACCCATCTGCCAGGTACTGACTTAACCCTGAGTTATAATTCTTGATGCTAAAAAAGCTGTTTTCTACGAAGCATCAAATCTTTAGCAGATCTATAGAAGTGTAAATATTCATGTTTGACAGAATGAGTTTAAGTTAAAAAGAGTTTGTCTGGGCTTTTATTAACGTTTTGTCTGATGAGACAGAAAGCTTCTGGTTGGCTGAAATCCTCCGAGTATTCAGACAGAAATGCATGTAGGACAGGAAGTCTGCCGGTCTGACGTCCTGTCTGACGTCCTGTCATCCAGCTACAGCAAAGACGTTAACGTCCCACTTCTGCTGCTCCGTTTCCCTTTTCCTCCCTGATGAAGTGCTAATTATCATAAATTACAGGAGAGGCCTCGGCCTCTTTAGGCGCTCCGTGTTCTGCTGGTGTGTTTGACCAGAAACACGATGGCGAGGAGTTATTTCATGTGTCAGTAATTAAAGTGTCCACGGTACGTATGCGGTGTTTGCTGCTGATCATATAGAATTCCTACTTTTTGTTCCATCCTTGGATTTATAAAAGCGGCGTTTTTCCTCCCACATAAAGTTTTGGACATCAGCCTGATAACTTTTCATGGCTGCTGCACGTTAGCGTGAGAAGAAGCCAGCTGCATCGGCGGGAACCAAAGAGATCTTACTGACGCAGCATTTGCACACATCATTTCCTCGTAACAATCTGCGGCTCCGTCTGCCAGCGTCAGCACGCTCGTGATGGAAATGCGCTGCGTAACACGTGTGTGGGATGTTTCAGCCACATGGAGGAGGTTTCTNGCACGCTCGTGATGGAAATGCGCTGCGTAACACGTGTGTGGGATGTTTCAGCCACACGGAGGAGGTTTCTGTGGGTTTGAAGTTCACATGTTACATCACTAAAGGATGCAGAGATGCATAGCTGAGAAAAGGTTAAAGGTTAACTCTGAAGCTACATAGATTCTCACCATGTGTTCCAGTCTCACATGTGACCACAGATATTAAAGGACCATACCGTCAGTTTGCATGTTTAAGATATACATACAACCTGCATACATGTTACATTACCGACAACCAATTTCAGAAATGTAAAACTGTATTTTAGTTTTCCTGTTATTTTTTCAGATCTCCTAATCTTTTAAAGCTTCAGGTGATACTCACCTTAAAACACCTTAAAATTCTGTGTTTTGCCTGCTAACAGTTATGCATGATTGTAGAAGACACAGTCGTTTTAATTTCTCCGTAAAAGTCGTCTTCTTCTGGGACTATATTTCCTGGTGGAGAAACGTTGTTTTCCGTGCAGCTCCGTGTTGGATCTTTAAATAAAGTTACTTCAACAAAAAAGCTGAATAACAGCCTTCCTCAGAGAAGCCGACTCAGTAAAAGCTTCTTAAAACCCATTTATTTTCTCCGCCTTTTATGTCTGAAACTCATCCTTTACTCACCACAGTTTGATTCAATTTTTTGATTATTTTTATTTATTTATTTATACATTTAAATTTTATTATTATTATTATTATTATTATTATTATTATTATTATTATTACTATTATTATTATTATTATTAATACTAGTATTATTTTATTTTGTATTTATTTTTATCCATGTTGTTTTTAAGTTTTTTCTGTTTTTTTTGATCTTTAATATATGGCTCCCTGTGTGTAAAGCACCTTTGTTTTTGAAAAATGCGATAAAGTTTGTTGTTGTTGTAACAGACATTGTGTTCGATGGATTATTTACCACAAACACAACAATAATAATAATATTAATTTTATTTGTATAGCACTTTTCCAGCAGAAGTACAAAGTGCTTTCCGGAGAAAGAAAATACAAATAAAATAAAATGAAATAAAATACATAGAATGCCATAAACAGCAACATTTAAATATTATTCAGGCCAGATACGATTGACAGTTACAAGGTCATGATTCAAAATAAAAAATGATTAATCAAATCCTAAATAAGAACCTCATACAAATGTACTTACATACTGTAATTTCAGAAAGAAGTCTTTTAATGGTTAAATGATTTTTTTATGTACACGTAATGTAACATGTATGAAAATTAAATATATCAGGCTCAAACATGCAAAATGGGTGGTATGGTCCTTNTAACATGTATGAAAATTAAATATATCAGGCTCAAACATGCAAAATGGGTGGTATGGTCCTTTAAATTCTGTAATAGCAACGTTAGAAAATGTTGCTGACTTTCATGAAGAGTGAAAAGGGAATCAGGCATGATATAATCCAGAGCGTCTTCAGTCAAATCTAATTAATTTGCTAATTGGAAATCTGGAATGAGACAAGGTCATGGTCTTTGAAAAGGAGAGAAATTACAAACGTTCTGTATGAAAGTCTGCAGACATTTTAAAGCGAACCTGTAACGATCTGAACTGTCATATATGTTTGCCCTTCATGTATTTTGTCATGTTTCAGGCAGTTTGTTTGTTTGTTCTCGGCTCTAACAGACATGTACGGCATGAAAAATGTAGATAAAAGTGGAAACAGGAAATAGCCACATGAAGGCACATCGGACGTATGACAGCACGGAGTTCTGTTTCCTCTCTGCAGCCTTTTCCTCAACACAGAAATGTAACTACATGTTGTTGCTGTTGTATGATTTACAACACGGCAGATTTACGGCAACAAAGCGTGAACAATTCCATCAGGATTACTGTGTGGCCTTCTTACATTCCCAGCTTTCAAACACAGAATGGCCCGTTTCCTTCTTTCTGTTGTGTTTCATCGTAATGTGTTCAGGCTTAACAGATGGTAATATAATATGCCGTTTCACATCAGGACAGATTCTGCTGCGTCCTGAAAGTCACCTGCCGCTCATAAATTTGGCTGGTTTAGTGTGTGAATCTGCGACAGGGGAGTGCGCTTTGNTCACCTGCCGCTCATAAATTTGGCTGGTTTAGTGTGTGAATCTGCGACAGGGGAGTGCGCTTTGTCTTTTGTTGCATTTTTTTTTCCTTTTCTGGATTTATGATCTGTTTTTTACAGCCTCTGGTGTCTTAGCACGCCAACAGTCAGCTGACACCATAATGCTGCGGTCACACGAGGAACATGCAACATGCAAATTTAATTCAGGCTGTCTCGCGAATATTCAGGTCCTTGCAAAATGTGCTGGATGCTCGGTGACGCCGTGATTTCTTTGGTCCAATAACTCATAATCAGAGCTGCATCTCCTCTGGCAGCATCAAACAAGCACACATTATTAGTTTCAGAAAGTTTGTATTTTCTGTTTTGATGCTCACATAATATTATTTACATAACCAGACGCTCAACAAGCTCACTGTCACAGCTAGCTAGCATGCGAGCTAGCCAGCCAGTAGTTTTTATCTTTCATTATATTAACTTAACATCAATGATAATGAAAGATAGAATGCTCTGCACCCAGTTTACTGGAGAAAGTTTTTAAAAAATTGGAAAAAATGTGCTGAAGTAAGGTTGAATATTTGGAAAAGATAAAAGATAGAAAAATCTGTTTGAGGTGCATGTGAAGGAGACGTCAGGCTGAATGCTGAAGCTGGTTTGAAGTTTCTGTCTGGAAGCATGTGGAAGTAGCTAGGTTTCAAATATTGGAAAAATTGGAAAACCACTGAAATTTCCCTTTAATTTTCTTAGAAAGTATGAAAGTTAGAAAAAATCAGAATCTGTTGTAAGTAGTTGAAGGTTGGATGAATATTTTAAAAGCAGAATAACATTTTTAAGTGAAAGTATGAAAGCATGAGAGGAGCTGAAAAATTTGAAATTTTGAAAAAAAAACTGGAAAAATTGGAAAAAATTAAGTTGAATATTTCAGAAAATTTGAAAGATTGGAAGAGAGAGAGAGAGAGAGAGACAGAGTGTGTGTGTGTGTGTGTTTGTGTTTGTGTGTGCGTGTGAGAAAGTGATATGAAAATTGTAAAATTCTGTTGACACCCTGATAGATCATCAAGTTGGACATTTTTAAGGTGGTTTGAAGTTTCAGTCTCAAAGCCTGTAGAACTGGACAGGATAAGATAAAAGATAAAAGTGAATAAATTATATTGAAAGAAATGTCTTTCTGAATTAACTGCATAAATCATGCTGAACAGCGTTTTCCACTGAAATACGTTTGGGCAAATACCTGATGAATACCTGAATTGTTTTCTGAGCTATAATTATGTCATCATCTGAAGCCTCTCTGCATATATAGTATATCAGGTAAAAAAAAAGGTGTTAATGAGGCAACATGTCCTCATCAGCAATCATTCCATATACAGGATATTAGAAATATTAGAAGGATGTTGTTTTACAGATTATTATTTTATTATCAGGATTAGTGTTTATTGTTTGATTGACTTTTGTCTAAAATGATTGAAATGTAATTCCATAACACGACAGATGAGTTAGAGCTGTAAACATTCCAGAAGTTTCAGGTCTCGTCCTGCCAGAGGCGGCGGTGATTCTCACATTATAAATCTTCAGACGTCTTTTATCCTTATTATTTAGATTCAGAACTTGCCTTTGTAATCCAGACAACATTTCCTTGATCCAAAGCCTCTGTTTCGCTTTGACATGGTAATGAATTTCATTTCTATAACATTTTAACACGTGATTTGTCTTTCTGTAACCCTCCTGACAGCACCACAGGCGTTTAACATGAAACCGTCTAATCTCAGCAGTTTACCAGCAGCTTCTCTTACATTCCTTGTCTGTGAGTTAGCCAACGTCTGAAACTCTGATCCTTGTTATTTTCTGCCAAAAATTATATCACAAATTGTGCACGAGTGTTTGAAACACTTGAGAAATGTCTGAGCGTCCCGATCCGGTGTCGCTTTGGGAAATCAGAGCCGTGTTGTAAACTGTAAGCTACTGTAACCTGCAGCAACAGAAGAAGAGCTTGGCGACAGATTTGGACCATCCTCATGCTCGTGTCTTTGTGGTTTCACGAGCTGCTTTGCACATCTGAGATGCTGGCACGACCTCTGAACCTAAACTCCTGGTACAGACCTGCTGACATCAGAAGCCGTGAGAATCTGGCCTGTTGCCTGCATGTTCTCCTTTCATCTGCTTTAAGCAGAAACGCCTCAAGCTGCTTCATCTGCTGCGAACAGTCAGTCTCAGCTCCAGTAAATGTATGTATGTATGTATGTATGTATGTATGTATGTATGTATGTATGTATGTATGTATATATATATAGGCTTACAGTGAAAAAGTTGTAATCGTAGACACTAAAAAGGCAGCTACAAATGACAGGAAAGCTGGAAAAATAAAGGATTTGGCAAAATAACATGAAAACATAAAGAGGGAAAATGGCTGTAGCATGTATGCAGGTAGTATTTATTGGTCTTATTCAAAACCACCGGTATGGTCCTTTGCAGTCACATTTTGTGAGATTGGGATGATTGAATGGTTGAATCCTCCTCATCCAGATTTGTCAGACTTTAAGCTCACCTCCATGCTGTATTTAATGGTTTTGTTGTGACTCATTCTAAGAGTTTTCATTGAACTTTTTTCAATGAAAGATTTTTTGGTTTTCTAAGTTGGGATTTTTTTGTTTTTTTTTTTTTAAAGTNTTTTTTTTTTTTTTTTTTTTTAAAGTGTAAAACATATCGCAGCATCTAATAGCTTCTTTACTATTGTTTTTTTTTGTTTTTTTTACGTAAAGGTTTAAAAAGCCGCAGCGTGTGAAGAAATAATTACATGTCAGTGACTCAGCAAACGTTGCCAAACCGAGATAGATTTGGCGTTTGCTCATCTGTTGATGCCATAACACAGCCTGTGAAGAGAAGATTAATGGTCTGCATGTCATCACATCAAAGTGGAGGATCTTCATCGCTTCTCAGATAAAAAAAAAACTGCAGAATTCCCCACAACTCACAGATAATGGCAGCAAGGCCTGGAGGCCACAACCAGGAGCTTCATGTACTGAGAGCAAAGGTGAAAGGTCAACGCCCTGAAGAAAAATTAGCATAAATGTTCCTGCAGCTGAACCAGGACAGTTTACACACTAAAACTACCTTTTCCCAGATTACACACAAACCGATATATTTTCTTGTTAAAAACAGTTTCCAGTAACATCAGCCTGGAAAGTCAGTCTTTAGATTCTGATTAAAACCTGATCTGGAGCTTCAGCTTTGGGACAAAACGTTCACATTAACATATTGATGAATGAGGATTCTGTCTGAGGGTTAGTTCCCTCCCATTCTATGTGCGTGCATGCATGCATGCGTGCGTGTAATGAGGGGATGGGGAGTGGGGGTGTCACATGTCCCTGATTAAGCCAATCACAGAGCAGTAAGAGGCAGCATTGTTGTATCCTGTCATTAATGTGTCTCAGCCCTGAAATGAATTATCTGCTGCAGCCTGAACTCATCTGCACCCACATACACATACATATAAAGAAATATGTGTCTTCTGCTTTAGAGAGTGAGTGGCTGAACATTTTTTACACGGACAAGAAAAATAATGATAGAAGAAAAGAAACGTCATTTTATCTGAGCGAAATTTAGAGAAAAGATAAATAAGTTTTGTTGATTTTTTTTTTATAGTGAAAAGTCACAGAAAGTCAGTCATCTGTCGTTTGGCTGACAGCCTGCTTATGCATATACTATACATATGTGTGTGTGTGTGTGTGTGTGTGTGTGTGTGTGACTCATAAGCAGCCTCTCAGATACACTATATATATATATATATACACTGTATATATATATATATTCTTTTCTCTCTCTCTTTAAGAAAAAGCAGCTGAAAGCCTCCGTGTGACAGAAATGGACGTTTGGTGGATGTTTGCCTCTGCGTGATATAAGAACATGTTTAGACTCACGTGTTGATCTTATGTTGTTATGAACATGATATAAGAACATGTTTAGACTCACGTGTTGATCTTATGTTGTTATAAACATGATATAAGAACATGTTTAGACTCACGTGTTGATTTTATGTTGTTATAAAAATGATATAAGAACATGTTTAGACTCACATGTTGATCTTATGTTGTTATAAACAGCTTTGAAGCAAAGATTCATAAACAGCATAATAATATGTTATGTCATGCAAATGTGTGGGAATAAGAAATTGTAAAGTCTATTACAAAAACCCTTCATTTAATTTTGTGTATTTGTGTGTATGTGTGTGTATGTGTGTGTGCGCGCCCTCAGAGCATATCTATCAGTAAGCCAAATGGTACATTTTTCTTCCTGACATGAGTATTTTTATTGAACACAGCAGCGATGAGTCACGGCGTAGCGGCGCTGAGGAGTGACATGTGTGTATTTGCTTTGGGTTTTGTAACCGATGAAATGGCGTTATAACACACAGCTGTGGTGTAGCTGTCAACACGCTCTGTGTGGATGCATTCAGTAAGCGGCAAGTCTGATCAGAATATTATCAGCTCATACTTCCTGCAGCTGTTACATAAAACAGGTTTGTGGGAAATCAATGAAATCTGTTGATGTTAGGTAAGATTTTACTTTTTCCACAGCAACAAATATTCACACAAAACAGAATCCATTAGTTAGTTTACTGTCCTAATGTGAGGGGACTCCAAGGAGTCGTGAAAAATAATCCAAATCCGTGCAACGTCTGTGAGATTAAGTGAGTTTCTGCTTCTCTCAGAGAATTCTTCTTCTTCTTTTCCTTTGGGCTTTCCCTTCAGGGGTCACCACAGCGAATCATCTGCCTCCATCTAACCCTATCCTCTGCCTCCTCTTCTCTCACACCAACTAACTTCATGTCCTCTTTCACTACATCCATAAATCTCCTCTTTGGTCTTCCTCTAGGCCTCCTGCCTGGCAGTTCCAACCTCAGCATCCTTCTACCGATATGTTCACTATCCCTCCTCTGTACATGTCCAAACCATCTCAGTCTGGCCTCTCTGACTTTATCTCCAAAACATCTAACATGCGCTGTCCCTCTGATGTACTCGTTCCTGATCCTATCCATCCTCGTCACTCCCAAAGAGAACCTCAGCATTTTAGTCTCTGCTACCTCTAGCTCTGCCTCCTGTCTTTTCCTCAGTGCCACTGTCTCTAAGCCATACAACATCGCTGGTCTCACCACCGTTTTGTACACCTTTCCTTTCATTCTTGCCGAGACTCTTTTGTCACACATCACACCTGACACTTTTCTCCACCCATTCCAACCTGCTTGCACACGTTTCTTCACCTCTTTTCCACACTCTCCATTGCTCTGGACTGTGGACCCTACTTCTCTCAGAGAATTATGTTGTTTTAAAGGACCATACCGCCCATTTTTGCATGTTTGAGCCTAATATATTTAAGTTTTCATACATGTAACGTTACTGACAATCATTTCCAAAGCATACTACTGGAACGGCGAATTAAAAATGTTTTTCCTACCTTCCAGACCTCCATTGGTTTCAGTTCATTCTGCTATTAAAATCAACTTGTTGATACTGTAAACGTTCTTGGGATAGGTAATCCATCATCACCAACAAGACGTGTATTCAGGTTTTTTTAGAAGTTATGTAATTTTAGTGTTTAAGCTCAATAAAAAGCGTGGAGTGAATGTATGCCTCCACCGGGGAATATAGTCCCAAAAGAAGACCTGCGTTTATGGAAAAATTTAAAGGACCGTGACTTCATAAGGCTGTGTAACTATTAGCAGGAGAAACATGGATTTTTAAGGTGGGTGTATCACTTGAATATTTGATTTTGAAAGATTAAGAGATTTAGCAAAATATCAGGAAAGCTGAAATACGGTTTTATCCTTTGGGAAATGATTGTCAGTAACGTAACATGTATGAAAACTGAATATATTAGGCTCAAACATGCTAAATGGACGGTATGGTCCTTTAAGATCAGAGAATAGTAAGTTCATATCCACGATTCTCTGAGCGTAGCATAACCTAACGAGCACTGAACTACGTGTAGCTTAGATTATCATGTATTGTAAATATCATTTTTGTAAACCTCCTAACTTCTAAAAGTGGCTTTAATTTTCAAACTTGTAGCACGAATATAAAGCATGGTAACCCTCTGAACCCTATGATTGGTCAGTTTGCTATGCACAGTGCCCCCTACAGGCCTACATGCAGCCAATATACTCTGTGCTGGTCACGGTTCCTGTGGTCGTCCTGCCTGAGTATTTATGCGGTTATTTTTTCAGACATGTTGTTAAAGTAAAGGTGGCAGTTTGTAAGAGTTTTTAAAGAAATGTAGACAGAAATGTTTCTCCTGTCTGACTTGATCCTGTTCCTGTGCAGCCGTGTGCTGCATGCGTGTGTATTATCTGGAAGCCTGATTAAAACTCCATTAGTCATGCAGACAACAAAGAAAAGGTAATCAAAATGGAAATGAGCG
This sequence comes from Lucifuga dentata, assembly GCA_014773175.1. Taxonomy (NCBI): domain Eukaryota; kingdom Metazoa; phylum Chordata; class Actinopteri; order Ophidiiformes; family Bythitidae; genus Lucifuga; species Lucifuga dentata. The sequence goes on from VXCM01004035.1 coordinate 22,431, forward strand.
TAATGGTCCTGATGAAGCAGCCAGACTGGCTTCTGCTGAAAAGTTTTTATTTTTTTACACTTCTCTTTGTGTCTGTCTTTAATAATGATGAAGACCATTGAATTCAGGTGTAAAATGATGAAGATGGCGTTATGGGTTTGATATTCCGGACCTGTTTGAATGAAAGAAGTGAACTCTGGCTGGCTCTGCCTCTCCTTTAGCATTCTCATTCATTTCTCTCTGTCATCAAAAAGTTAACAGATGTTTGGGAAAACATTCTCTAAGAAACCAGTTTAATCATTGGAATAGCTGGAGGTCTGCTTAGAGAGGCTGCAGCGTCTGATCAGGCTGTGAGAAGGAACACGTCTGACAGCAAACAGACTCCCCACACGCAGCATTCTGAGGTCATCCATGTCTCCCAGAACACGGCTGTCAACATCTGCAGCTTCTCATTCATCTACTCAGAGCTCCGAGCGAGATATGAAAACGTTTTTATCACGATATATTTTTTATATTAATGTAGGGCTGGATTTTTAATATCACGATGCAACTTTTTTTATCATTTATATCATCCATCTACTTCCAGCGTTTGTCAAACTAAACCTGCGGCAGCTGTAAGTTAGACGTCGGCTTTATTGTCATGCCAGTTGTAAACGGGTTCCAGTGCTGATGAAGTCCACAGAGCTGCAGCGTTCCAACAAAACCTCCAGTCAGACCCAGTTAGAGCTGATCTCATAATTTACTAATACAGTTTGGAAAAAGATCCAAAATGTCTGCTGACCCGTGAACTGGTCCATGCAGAAAGGATAGTGACCCAGAAAACAGGGCGTGCTCTTTGTGTGTTAAACTGAGATGGGGCGGGGGCTTTTGGTGAGCAGTCAGTTCTGCACATGTGCCCCAGTAATTAGCCGACAGGGGATGTGGGGCCCTTCACTGTGCTGAGGCTAACGGGGGGCAGCGAGGCTAACGGGGGGGNGGGACACTGAGGTCTTGACTTTCTATCCTGCTGTCTCGGGGCAGCTGGGTTCACCACCTGTTAATGAGCTCTGAAGTGATGACTAATTAGCCCACCCAGGCAACGAGACAGAGGAACAAGTCCACACGAAGGACAGAAATTGATAAAATGCATTAAAAAAATCGCATCCTAATGGAAATGGAGAGAAAATAGTTCCTCATTTCCATTTCAGCTCCTTCACGTTTTGTTAGCTGAGCATCAGAACATCATGACATCTGTCATTTTTATTTCAGAATTGTGCTTTGAAAAGGTGCAGTTTTCAGTTTACACATGAAATAACAACACGTGTGTCCTGTAGGCGAGTCTGAATTTCTCAGCAGTATCTGGGTTGTTAAACTTTGTGACCGTGTGTATATGGAAACTGCAGTGTTGGTGAGAAAATGCTTTTTATTTTGACAAGACTTCAAACTGTCGGATGCATAGACGCTGTTTGTGTTTATAGCATCAAAGTACACATGTTACACGGATTAGCATGTTATATTCGTCTCACTATTTTGAAGCCTTTGCAATACCTTAATGTGCAAAAAAACCACATTATTCCACATCTCCTTTTCACTGAGTGAAAACAGCCCATTTTAGGTACTCCCCCCCCAAAAAAAAGCCNTCCCCCCCCAAAAAAAAGCCCCCTCTGTGTTCTGATTGGCCAGCTCTGAGCTGATAAGACTCATGATGAAACATGCATGCTAATCAAACAACCATTAGCCTCAGACTCTGTCTAACCAGGTGTGTCGACAGGTGTTACATACTGATGTCAGCATGTTAATTAAAAAATGAAACTTTAAAGGATCATACCACTCATTTTTCATGTTTGAGCCTAATATATTCAGTTTTCATACATGTTACGTTACTGACAATCATTTCCCAAAGGATAAAACCATATTTCAGCTTTCCTGATATTTTGCTAAATCTCTTAATCTTTCAAAATCAAATATTCAAGTGATACACCCACCTTAAAAATCCATGTTTCTCCTGCTAATAGTTACACAGCCTTATGAAGTCACGGTCCTTTAAATTTTTCCATAAACGCAGGTCTTCTTTTGGGACTATATTCCCCGGTGGAGGCATACATTCACTCCACGCTTTTTATTGAGCTTAAACACTAAAATTACATAACTTCTAAAAAAACCTGAATACACGTCTTGTTGGTGATGATGGATTACCTATCCCAAGAACGTTTACAGTATCAACAAGTTGATTTTAATAGAGAATGAACTGAAACCAATGGAGGTCTGGAAGGTAGGAAAAACATTTTTAATTCACCATTCCAGTAGTATGCTTTGGAAATGATTGAAATGAAATGAAATGAAAACTGAACATATTAGGCTCAAACTTGCAAAATGGGCAGTATGGTCCTTTAAAGGCAGATCAGATGTATTTCTACTGGTGCGAACCTCGAGTTTTGCAGCTTTGGTGCTGTTCAACACGTATGACAGAAGCATCATATGGTATTAAGGTTATTTGTGGTCGTATGCACACTTTGCTGTAATGGAAATTTAGAAATCTCCTGAATTCTTACTGAAATGTAATTATATCCACTCTGCCCCACAGTGCCAATTTCATCTTTTTAGCAGATGTTGCGTGAGTGCTCCGTTGATCTTTTGAAAGTGTTGAAAGCGTTTCACTGCAGGAAAAGCGTCAGACAGACACAGACTTTGCTGTTTTCTCATGTCAAACGTGTTTTCATATCAGCACGCTTCATTCATATGCATGTCTGAGGAACACCGCTCTCCTGTCTCCTGTAGGGTTGTCAGTTGGATGCTGTTGTTCAGATAAACAGGAAGTGCTGGATAATAGCTTCGGCCCTTTAACTGTCACAATAATTGCAACGCTACAGGAGCAGCAGGAGGGCCGCAATCACGCCACGTTCAGTGTCCTCTTTGTGTTTATCACTTCTAACGTGTACAGAGCTGTTCTGAAGTGGGACTTTGGGTCGTTACTGTGTTTGAAAAGATGAGATTGTTGCTGTCAGATGTGTAATGGTGGGAGGGTCGGATGAAACGATGTCGCCCTCTTCTTTATGCTCCGCTGATCTAAAGCAGCCCTTTATCACTACTGATGCCAGACTCAGCGAGGAAACAGATACTTCCGACAGACTGACACTCAGTTAGCGAGAGGGTTGGATGGTCTTTGATGAAGGCTCCTCTTCCCTCCACCACCTTCTCCACCTCCTCCATCTCCACCACACCACCCAAATTAACCCCCATCACAGACCCAACACACACACTGTCCCACCCCCACGCCGGCTGTCACACACACTCAACCTGTCACTCAGAAAATGAGACAGACAGAAAGAATCAAAAGGAACTGATTAGCAATTAATGGTGTGTCATTGTATTTGCATCAGGGGTTGTTTGTGTGTGTGTGCGTGCGTGCGTGTGTGCATGCGTGCGTGTGTGTGTGTGTGTGTGTGTGTGTGTGTGTGTGCCCTGGTCCTCCTCCTTGGTCCTGCCCATGTGCTCCCATAAGGATGCAGCCACTGATGGCTTATTGAAAGGGTCGAGGTGGTCCTGCTCCCCAAACACACACACACACACACACCCACACACACACACACAC
>VXCM01004035.1:26058-58396 GCA_014773175.1 Lucifuga dentata
CACACACACACACACACACACACACACACACACACTCTCTCTCTCTCTCTCTTTCTCACACACAAACACACACACACCCTCCACACAGCACCAGAAGAGGACACGCTCCCGCTGAGACGAGCTGGAAGCTGCATCAGCAGCACGACCCCGATCGATCAGTTCTGAGCAGCTGATTGACGCGTCTGAAACGTTCTCTGATTGGATGCTGAAGACAGATTCTGAGAGTTCTGTGTTTCGTGATGTGGGCATCAGGAGAAAAACTCAGGAGTTTACAGAGATGGAGGGCGGTGCTGCTTGTGGTCGTCTGCCTGCGGCCGCGGTGCAGAGGGCTGGAGGTCATGAGGTCGAGTGGGCAGAACATGTCTGGTTTCTCAGTTCCTGTGGTGTTATTGTTGACAGAGACGGGAGGCGCTCCGGATGAGGCCGGCGAGGCGGCGACGCCGGCGCCCACCGCCGAACACGACGATGACAACTCTTTNTCCGGATGAGGCCGGCGAGGCGGCGACGCCGGCGCCCACCGCCGAACACGACGATGACAACTCTTTGGGCTACACAGGTACTGCTGCTGCTTTCCCATCCTGATGATAAGACGACATGCAGTTTGTTATCAGAGAAGTCAGATGTAGATGAAAGTAAAAAAACTTCTTTTTTTATTTAAAAAAATGTCTGATTTAATTTTAAACAGCGTTTATGAATGATAATTTGGTGAGTCAAGAGAAATAATCAATATGGGAAAAATCCGAGGTGAAACACATACACATTCTCTCTCTCTCTCTCTCTCTCTCTCTATGTTTACAATGTTTTAGTATGTCTGAAAGTTTCTTTAATGTTTCTTATGCATAGAAAGGTAAAATATATACGCTAGATACGCAACTGTTCCGACTTATGAACAGCTGTGGGCATGGAACTCATTCATAACCCGAGATATTAGGCTGTATATTAGGCTCAATTATGCAAAATGGGTGGTATGGTCCTTTAAACTTTAAACATGATGTTTTGTAGTTGTATATGAGTATATTTTGTAGCTGTATATGAGTATATTTTGTAGTTGTATATTAGTATATTTTGTAGTTGTATATGAGTATATTTTGTAGTTGTATATTAGTATATTTTGTAGTTGTATATGAGTATGTTTTGTAGTTGTATATTATTATATTTTGTAGTTGTATATGAGTATATTTTGTAGTTGTATATTGGTATATTTTGAAGTTGTATATTAGTATATTTTGTACTTGTATATTAACGAACACATCAGGAACACAAAGCTGCTGTTTTAGCTACGTAATGAAAATATAATCACAGGAATTATAAAAAATACCTGGGGATCTGATTGTTTAGAGTTTTTCATACAGTAATTCTCCTGCAGTTCAAAAGTCTTTAAACAGACAAAATAAGCCTCAAAGTAGAAAAAAATGTTTCCATGTGTGTTTCCATGGCAACTGTGTCTTCAAACATGATGTCCGTGTTGTGATTCCTGTTCAGAGTTCAGAGTTTCCTGGTTCTGATGCTAGAACGCTGCAGCTCTGAGTTCATACAGAGGTCTGCAGGGAAATATATGTATATACACAAATACACACACACATGCACACACACACACACGCACACACACACACACATACACACACCCACACACACACATATACACACACATACACCCATACACACACACACATCCACACACCACATACACCCATGCACACACACACACACACACACACACACACACACAAAGGAACTGCGTTTGGAGAAAATTACTGATTACACACATGTTTTGGTTATTTTTCTGCTCCTCCACCAATGTGTGTGTGTGTGTATATGTATAAATATGTATGTGTGTGTGTATGTGAGTGTGTGTATGTGCATATGTATGTATATGTGTGGTGTATATACAGTATATATATATCTGAGGATGTATATGTTTTTGTGTGTGTGGGTGTGTATGTTTGTGTGTGTGGGTGTGTGCATGGGTGCATGTGGTGTGTGTGTGTGTGTGTGTGTGTGTGTGTGCGCATGGGTGTATGTGGTGTGTGTGTGTGGTCTCAGACCCTCACCATCTCTCCAGGTGGTTCACTGTTCCTCACAGCTTCTCTGTGCAGAAACAGGAAGTCCACATTAAGTGTGAAAGCGTGACGTTCTGACTGAGGCAGATTTATTTAGTTGGACATGTAGCCAACAACATCCAGAACCAGCGTCACGCAACTTCCTGATGTCACAACTTCTACAACATTTCAGCCAAAATCAGTCTGAATCTGTCTGTCTTCAGTCAGAGAGAAATCACGTAACGTCACGTAATGTCACGTAACATCACGTAACACCACGTTACATCACGTAACATAACGTCACGTAACACCACGTAACATCACGTAACACCACGTAACACCACACTATGTAACATCACGTAACATCACGTAACTTCATGTTTAGGATGATAAGTCTGTGGAGGGGCAGTTCCAGTCTTTAATCCGGCCATTTAATCTCATGTATGACAGTGAATGGAATTGATTTGTCCTCGTTTGGGAATGAGATGAGCATGTCCTAACAGCAGCTTCCTGCAGCATCACCTGACAGAGTTTCAGCTCAGGTGAGAACAGACTTCAGCAGCTGTGAGCATTAAGGTGGAGAATCCTTGCCTGGCTGTTTAATCGTGACTCTGTCATGTGATCTTGGTGTCCTTTGTGGTGAAGGAGGTTCATTGATTTATGTGTGACCTTGACTTCCTGTCTGATAAAATGCGACTCGTGGCGTTGAGGATGTCGCTCTCCTCCCATGTGCCTTGCTGCATGCAGAGTCCGTAAGCTGAGAGAGGTGATGGAGGAGCATCATTCTGTAACCTGACCATCTAAAACTAAAAGCAGCTGCACGGTACCTCCAGCACACACAAACACGCTACACGCTCCTCATCTGGGACTAATGTAGCCTCCTGCTGCTTTATAAGCAGCCATACGCTGACCTGAAGTTCATAACATCCAAAGAGCTTTTATTGGTCCCTCATGATGCTTCCTGATATCAGGAACTCACATTCATTATCAATCAGGCTGACAGACAGACAGACAGACAGACAGACAGACAGATAGACAGGCAGACAGACAGGCAGACAGACAGACAGACAGACAGACAGACAGACAGGCAGACAGACAGACAGACAGACAGAGACAGATAGACAGACAGACAGACAGACAGGCAGACAGACAGACAGCAGACATATAGACAGACAGACAGACAGACAGACAGACAGACAGAGCAAATCACAACTTACCAGAATGAAAATGAAGAGAGCACACTTGTGGGAATATCGTCAGAAGTTTATTTGTGCGTCTTACAGCAGACACCAAAGCGCGTCCACGTCTCTTTGTTAACATCTGGATTCCCTCCGTTTGCCTCCATTTAGGTAAAAAATGAAAAGTGAGTCAGTTTTTAAATTTCTGTTTTGTATGCCGGCTGTGAGATCGGCTGGTGCAGTGAACAGCAATATATTCTGACCATATCATAAAAGTATTAAACAACAGAAAATGAGGCTGGATACAAAGCAATGCTAAATGCAGCTAACGGCTAGCTCTCCAAGCATCCCCCAAATATGGCGAAAATTCCCAAAATGCATTAGTGATGACGTCACGTTGCCCTTCCCTCGTGTTGTATAGTTAATTATTCCAGTTGCCACCGTGTTCTTATAAAACCTTCAGCCAAGCTTATTTCATCAAAACTAGATAAATCATCTCCTGTTACTACAAGTCAGTACAGAGGGTAAATCTGAGCTTGTTAAATGTGAAGATGAGGAGTATCACCTGTATTTAGCTCTAATGCAGAGTACAGTTTAATGGCAGATTCCATGCTCCACGGTGGCATGTTTTGCCCTGATTGCTGTGGAGGCGGAGCGGTCTGGATACGTGGTGCTGACAGCTTTAGCATGAGGGAGATGGAGAGCTGTATTCTCTATTCGTCCTTTCCTCTCATTACGGGGCTGCTGCTCTGGCCTCGAGTTCCCACCTGAAAACCAATTTCCTTAACGGTTTCACCCCACATACATTACCCAGGAGTCACCACGGCGTCGGCGTGTCACGTCTCCATGACACCCACTTACGTTCATCAGTCTCAGTGTCTGGTAATCATGACACAGGAGCAGCGACCGCATATTACCCCCAGTCCAGCCGCCGCGCTCATTTCCTACCAGATCAGCAACGCAGAAATGTTCCCTGACTACACCTGGAGGAGTGATTCAGTTGAGATATAATTAGTTATAACGGAGCGCTAATGCCCTGAACGCAGCTCTCTCACAGCCTCGGTGCTGCTGGGGCTAAATTACTTTTTTTTCTGTTTTTGTTCCCCATCCAATCTATTTTCATCTTCCTGATCCACACAGCTTAGCTGAGCACTGTCCCAGGAAATAGGTCTATTAGCGTTGTTTCTCAAGGTAGCAGTGGTGTTAGATTTGAGGAGGGACTTTGCAGCAGTGTGCAGGTTCAAAAGCTCACAGTGTGAGAGGAGAATTAAATTACAATGCTCAGATTCATGTTTCTAATGTTCTCATGGTAATTGGGAAGGAGATTGGAAGGGGCTTTGCTAAGTGCTAATAATTAGCTGCTCCTGCCCAGTTAAACACACTTGATTTCTCAGTGAAAGGATAAGTGTTTTCTCAGATGAAAATGGGTCACATTTATCACCATCTCAATGAGGAGAAGGCTAAATGTTTTTCCTGCCTTTTATCTAGGAGTTTGTTGGGTTAAACAGCTTCTGGTTTACTGCTCTTTTTGTCAGTTGCACATGTGCAACTGACAAAAAGAGCAGTAAACCTCTAGTCTCTAAACTAGAGAAAGGAAAGTGGAGAGAGGGAAACGTGAGCCGCCAACCAGAGCAGCAACGTGTTACGTTGCTGCTCTGGTAGCATATATCAGGAATTAATCTGTGGTTTTACGGAGAGACGAGCATTCCAAAACCGACTGATGATCTGCTTGGATTTCAGAGCGCTGTGCTGAACATGAAGTTGTAAAGTGCTTGCTTTTCCTCAGAGTGGACAGTATCATGTTAGCATAACAGCCTTGCCTTTACAGCCATTCTGCAAAATGCATCAGAAGAATAACAGCAGATTCTGCAGCAGCTGAAATGCTGTTTAGACATTCACAGAAACATTACAGGTTTTACTAGAATCACACTGACTTCTTACTGGAGTCCAGTAGATCTAAAGACTCCAACAGTCAGACGTTTTCCTGTACGCCGTGCTCTGATTATTAGTCTGCAGTAAGATTTATACAGTGACAGAATTAAACGGATTCTGCTGTTTGCTAAATGGAAAGGATGCGGAATGGGATGAGGAAAGGTTAGGAAATGCATGCAGAGGCGTCTGACTCTGATTATAATGTTTACACTTCCTGTCTGTTACCCAGAGTAATTTTACTCTGTTTATGCTGAATTCAACCAAATTATGGTGTTTATGTGGCATTTGAAAAAATAGCTTTAATCTGAGTTTAACAGATATGTAACATGCTGAGATACTCTGAATTTTCAAACAGCTCTGTATGCTCAAAGGGTTGTTAGAAAATATCAAAAATACTGATAAATGCAGGTTTTTTAAACATGTACAGAGCTGATTAGTGCTACTAACCTGGATTTTGTTGCAGAATTGCTTCATGATTTCAGTTTAACTTATTCAAATAGAATGCACACATATAATTTAGTTGAAGGTAATAAAACTTTACAGCTCTCACAGATTACAGGTCCTGCATAGATTAGAGGTTTATTAAACGATCTGCCAAGGGCGCTGTCTCTGCTAATATATTTCACAGAACACAGTAGACACCATCGGAACGCTGCCAGGAAAAACTACGCATGTGTATGTTTCTTTCCAGAACAACCAGAGTGTGTGTGTGTGTGTGTGTGTGTGTGTTCCTGCCAAAGTCTCATCTGCTTGTNCAACCAGAGTGTGTGTGTGTGTGTGTGTGTGTGTGTTCCTGCCAAAGTCTCATCTGCTTGTCAATTAGCCGTCTTTACGAGCCAAGAATGCGTCTCCACCTGAGTGACAGCCTGTGTACGCCTCCCAATATGCTGGACATTAGTCTAATAACTGTCAGCTATGACTGATGTCTTTATGATCTGTAAAATCATCGCTGGTTTATTGGTGATGATATGATTCATGCATAGTCGTAGCTGATATTAGTCCTGTGGCTGGTGGAGACTAAGTGGTGTGTCCGTGCCTCAGCAGGGCCGCCGGTCAGAATCTCCCGAGCCGAGAGCCGTAAATCTGAGCAGCACCTGCTGCCTGGACTCTGCCGCGTGGTGTGAGGTCAGATCGCCAGATATCCCATCGATCATATTTATTACATTCATCACAGCGCCAGTTTGTTTTGGCAGCTGATCGCACCAGGGAGAGAGAGAGAGAGGAAGAATGGGCTTTTTATTTGAGAGATGGGGAACGCTGTTAGCATGTGTCTTTGGGTCTTCAGAGAGAGATCAGTCACTGATTTGGGCTCTCAGGCACCGTCAAACCACAGCGACTACGGAATGATGTTATAAGTGCAGCTCTGGAAACAAAATAAAAATAATGTCCCATCAGTTTTCAGCTGGGTGGCAGTTTGGGTTTGAAGTTGAGGTTTGTCTAGAATATTGATGTTTGTGTCTTTACTTTTTGAAATTGTGGAAAACCAAATTATTTGAAGTGTTCATATTTATTTACTCTCTGAAAAGTAGTGAAACAGGAATTTTATTCTGGGGAGAGACAGTCTAGCATTTCTATAATGACCCCCNCCCCCCCCCCCCCACAGTCTGGAAATACAAAGTGGAAATTAACTTGAGGGATGTTCACTGCGATAAATGTGTTGAGACACCATTCATCTGCTCGTTACGATGCTGCTGGTCCTGATGCTGATGTGTTTGAGTCCAAAGAGTACCTGGACTCAACTACCTGTCCACATCCCACACTGAGGGGCGTGTCTGCCATGAGGAATAAATGCTGCTAACTGTGCCTACTAACAGTTACAAATAAAAAGCCTTTTGGATGAACAACTGAAATATATTGGCTCTTCAGTATATCTCAGTCATTTTCTTTCACACTGATGTCATAGTTTGTAACATCAACACGTTGAGTTCTGTCACGTCTATATGGAAGAAGAAGAAGAAGAAGACAGTATTTCTAACTGACCCAAAGAGCCTTTTTAAAGGTTTTGATCTTCAACATTTATGTGAAATATGTGATGTAATGTATTTACCATATATGTCAGAAAAATTGTATTTGATTAGAAATATTGTAGTCAAGGCTACAACAGTTGGCGTTTATGTTTGAGTTAAATCATAGTGAGATCAGATTAATCATAGTGAGCCTCGTATCTCGCTGGCGTGTGATTGGCTGGTCTAACATCAGGACAAAAGACTCTTGGCTCAGTTCCCTGCGTCCCACTGACAGTCGTTAAAGCGCGCCGTCTCTAAACTAATTAAGCCAATTAAGCGTGAAACACACAATGCTACTTGTTTCTGCCAGTGTGCGTTTCCGTGAGGGAAGAAGAAGAAGAGCGCCAGTCGTTCAACAAGCTGTTCAATGAGAAGAAGAATGTTCCAAAGATGCTATTTTTTTTAATTAATTTTGCTTAGATTGTGTTTTCCAGTTCTGATCTGATGTTCAAACTGTAGTTCTGTGAACTTCTGCATCGGAATGTTAAAACTGAAAACGTTCCCTGATGTCATAATTGGAATAATAATCTTCAAATCTTTTCATGTGGAATATAGTTTTAGCAGAACAGAGCTGCTAACAAATATTTTCAGTCCGCAGAGATGCAGAATATTCTAATATCCTGAATGTTTGTGGTATTAATACAGAGTGAAACGTTTCTGTGAGAATGTTGTGTGATAGCAGCTTATTTTAATCAGACTCACAGGCCATGTCCAGGCTGATGCTAAACAGATGCTAATGTGAGGCCCATTAAAAGACAGAGAGAGGGATTCAGCATGTGCAGGCAGGCGGAAAAGCAACAGCCTGTTTATCGCCGTCCAGCTTTGGACTCAGACCGTGTTGTGGCGTCCCATGAAGCTCCCCCTCTTTCTTTCCCCCCCTTCCCCAAATTTCTTGCAGCAGTCATGCATGGGGGCGCTCACTGAACAGAAACAGATTTGTTTAGCTCGCCGTGGACCCCTTCTTTCTTTTTTATCACGTCTGAAAGCAGAACAGAAAAACTATAGTGAGAAGAAGATTCTCACTCTTCTGTTCATATTTAGTTTCACTCTGTTCTGCGTCTTATTCTTTGTCTCTTTCTCTTCTTTTACTTGTTCTCTTTGGCAAACCCTCACTGCACCGCTGACAAGACGTTTTCAGGCTTGTCCAGTTTTAAAGGGCATCCTGGCCTGTTTATGTAGCTGAGTGTATCCTCAGAAAGATTCATTCTTGGCTCTCGTGTAGAACTCAGAGACAGAGGACAGGCAGGGTAAGATGGCCATGCTGAGGTTTCTGTCTCAGATATTCCAGAAATATGACAGGGTGCACTTCCTGTTTCACTTCGGGTCTCTGCTGGTATTTGTCATGGTCTAAATATGTACGATTTTAGTCTGGCTGTGTTTTTAATTAACTCCACAGTCTGCTGGCTGCAAATCAGACAAACTTCCACATATTGATGACGTGTGCACGACTCTTTACCCCATAATTACTCATCTCAACACGTTATTTGTGCATGTTGACGATCCTGGCTGATGTCAGACGCTAACGAGAAAAATTAAGTTTATTTGAAATCAGACATTGCAGAGGGACTCGTGCTTTTTGCTCCTGAAGCTTCACGTTTCTCAGCGTCCAATCAGAAATGATTTGTTGGCTCCTTTAGCGGTAAAATGACACTGGTATGATTTGTAACTTCCTGAAGCCTGCAGGTCGTCTCCCTCTGAGCAACAATGTGTATAAGAGCTTGAATTATCTCCTCTTTGCTCCTTCATCATCTGACTTCTCGGCCGTTGTTTCTTTCGTTGTCAGCTCCACCTTCAGAATTTGTCTTAATGCTGGGAAACTCTTCTGTCGTCAGACTGACGTGAGAACGTGAGTTGTGCTCGTGAATCTGCTGCACGACAGAGCGCTCTTCATTTAGCGTGATGTATTTTAAAGATTGAAGTCATGCAGCAGCTTCTACCTGCAGGAAGTCATGAAGAACAGAGATCTCCGTATGTTTAGATTGGATGAATGTTGGCTCATTTGGATGAGTGTGTTTCCATATGTTTGCTAGTCTGTTTTGTGAATTTGGTTCCATTGAGGTATTTTATCCAGCCTCCACACTTCTCCAGTCTGTTCATTAGCATACGTCAGCCTTCTTTTGCCTGTACTGCTGACCGGTTCAGTCATAGCGTTCTGATTTGTGATTGGCTGCTTGTGCACATGTAAAGCAAATCACAGCCAAAAACACAAACGGGGCATCGACGTCCTGCAGCAAATGACTGATTGTCTGAAAGAGTTCAGTCGAATCACGTTATTCACGTTAATCTTTTCAAACCGCCTTGCAGACGTCTGCCAGTTGGCGAAGACGATGATTTTGCTTTGGCGTCTCATAAAGAGAAAAGTACCACAATGAATAAATAAATGGATTTCACCTCAAGGACAGGAACGATAGAACGCTGTGAGCTTTCTGACGTACGTAAGCATCCAGATAAAGTGGAAGGAGCGTCTTCGTCTCATTCTGCCCAAGGTGACTCCAGCTGCAACGCTGACAAGTTTCTGTTTACCTCTTAAATTATTTATTTTCCAGCATCATAAAACTTCATCCTCTGGAGCGTGAAATCCCAGAAACAGCCGTTTCTCTGAGGATGTAAAAATGGTCTTGTTTTCTCTCTTTAGGAAAGAGTTCTGTGTTTGCCTCTCAGCAGGAAGCATCTCTGTGAGACGAGAGTTTTTGTTTTATTCCGTCTTGTTTCTCAGAATGAAAGCCATCCTCGCCCCATCGCCTCCATCTGAGGTGGTTTTGTGAGGAGTCCAACATATCTGAAAAGGCCTCAGCATGTCACTGGCGGCTTTGCCCGTCCTCGCCATACAAAGAAACATCATGAGAAAAGACAAAATGTCCACAAACTTCTTTAGAATAATCAAAATGAGAATTATCAGTGATAATAGGTCAGCATGATGAGAGCCGGTCTGTCCATTGGTCGATGTAACAGAGAGATGATGCTCGTTATAGAGTTTTCCTCATTAAGATCCCGTCCTAGTCTCTGTTTAGGAGTCCAGCCAGGCCTCAGGGTTTATGTTTCTGGCAGCATTAAGGACTCGCGCTGAGAAACACGGCAGTCTTTACACTTTGTCCCTGTTTGAGAATCTTTACGACAATCATTGAAATGAGTGGAAGTGTTACTTTTCAAGGAATACATGTGATGTAATTAGTGCATAATCTTAATAATTAGTTATGGATTTTCTCTGAGATTCATTTGCATAGAAGGACTAGTGTGAAGCCAAGGCGACTGCTCTGGATGTTTCTATGATCGTGTTTCTGGATGTTTCTATGATCGTGTTTTCTGCATGTTACCCGTCAGCATGCAGGTAGCGTGTTTGCTGGTGCTGCTGTTTGCTGTTCTGGTCATGCTGGGAGTCCCTAAAGTTCAGAAAGGTTTGCGTGGGACTCACCGCCTCGCCGGGTTACAGAAAGCCAAGTCACACTTGTGCACATGGCTGGCTAATGCTAACGCTATTGGACTTCACCAAAACCACCAGACTTCCAGGCACTCCCACAACAAACCACACAGATGTAACCAGGTTCTTCACAGTAAGTATTTGTAACTGGCATCCAAAACGTGACTCATCAGATGTTTGACTTCATTTTTTTTTTTTATAGTTGTTGTTATTTACAAGTTAAAAGCTCTTTGTACCTTTTATATTCGTGGAAGTTGCGTTGTGGGTAGAATGATTTGGCTGAGACATGATTTTGCTGTCTCATCAGGGTTTAAGGCAGGAAGAAAGAGGACAGAGAGCGTCCTGTTCACAAAACTCAGCTGCTGTAACTCGTGTTGTAGATGTGTTTTAGAGGAAGATGTAACCAAAGCTAAATACTACAGGGTCTGCTCTGAAAGATGAAGCCATGAACCAGCAGCAGCTTTGCTGGCAGGAGGTCAGAGTCGCCTGAATTCCACCATACACAGTTTTTATGATGAATCGAACGATAAGAGTAAAATATTTTCTCATTTTTATGTTGCTTTTCTCATCATCCCACTCCATGCAGAGAGAGAGAGAGGCTGAAATAATGGCATCTGTTTTATGTGATAATTTAAGTTTAGCATGTTTTTAATTTGCTGTGTCATATGAAATGTTGACATCCTCTGTAACGTTCAGCCTCTCAGACAGCAGGGTCAGGGAGGACGCTGTTCAGAACTCCAGGAAAATTCACCGTTGAGTCAGAAGTTTTCAGCTGAACAGCATTTACAGCTTTCTGGAAAACTTGGCACGGAGGAGCAAGTGTGAATGGGCTGCAAAAACTGTAATATAAAACACATATGGATGAACGAGAAATAAAAACACGAGAGGAGTTGGAAATTGGATATAAGCCTAAAGATGTAGTCAGAAGCACTTATAGCTTTCTAACACAGTAGTTCGTTCAGCTTTCATTTTGTTAAAGAAGTTAAGAGAGTACATGGCTGTTCTGATGACACATTTAACACACCCACCCCNAAAAAAAATTGTGAGACAAGACCTTAAAGTAGCCAGGAATGATGACTGGCTCATGCTTCCTGTAGTTGCTGCATCCTTCACTAGAGGGCGCTGTTCGGTAACGAATGTTCAGCATGAAGTCTGTGGAAGCTGGACAGTTTTTTTTTTTTTTTTTTTTNTTTTTTTTTTTTTTTTTTTGTAGTCATGCATGCTATATCTTTTACTAGCTCTTTGCATTGTGATAAATGATGTTTTTAATCCTAAATCCGGTTGTTTTGTGTGCGGAGGTCAAAGCTGCAGCTAAAGTTTAAAGTTTAAACCAGATTCATTTAGGAAAGAGTGGAAAACTTTTTCTTTTGGTTTAGTCCAAAGTTAACATTGCAGGGAAGAAAAAAATAAAACCAAAATTCAGCATAACGATCAGTGAAAAAAACTTACTACTGGAACTAACTTTAACTACTAAATACTAAATATAATTGGATAAAACAATCATGTAAATCTGAAGCTGCTCCATAATAAGTTTGACCTATATTCAGGCTCTAACTGAAGACTCGCTGTATTAAGATGATTATATGGTCAAACATTTAGAGACATCATTCTTTAATTCTGTGTAAAATAATCCAGAGTTGTTGAAATAAAAAAGCAAATCAACAGTATTGTGTTTGGGCAGTTGAAGGGCATAAATTTTATCCTATAGATTAATAAATCATCGATGAGTAACAAAGGTCCTGAATATTAAATATTGCAGACTATCAAACTACAGGAGAGAAAGTAAAATCATAAAGGACAGACTGATGTAAAATCCTGTAGGAAAATCAGGAATACGCAGCGAGGCGCATTTTCTACTAAAACATCCCTTATTTTAAGGCTTTCTCTGATTTTTCCACGGATTTGAGGGTTTTTGCTGAGCGGCTCTGCTCGGTGGGATCCGGGCTGGAAGAGGTTAAATTTCCTGTGTGGGAATCGTCGTGGGTCTGAGGGGGAAGGAGGCATTCCGCCGTGGATGGATCCGCGTTTCGCACCTCCTGCCTGAGCTTCCAGCGACGCGACTTTCAGCAGAGAAATCAGGAAAAGTGATGGAAAAGTTGGAATGATCTGATGTCTGGATCTTGTTGAGGAAGAAAGTTTCCGATCCCGATCGACAGATTCCAGAGGACAGAATAATGTGACTGCGTGGATTCAGTTTTCGCGTGGACTTTTCACTCACTTCTCACGCCACTTTGACCCGCAGAGGATTTCTGATTTTCCTGTCTTTTGCTGAAAGATTCGCGGCAAAAACGGGATGAATTCTCAGAAAGGATAAAGCTTTTCCTCATCTCAGGACATATTCTCCTGCTGTCAGATGATCAGCGGAGTTTCTGTGGAGATTTTGGCTTTCTGCTCCCGATTTTTCATTATTTTCCATCTTTTTAACCCTTTTGCTCTTGGACTGTAATATTTTTGTGACTAAAACCAAAACGCGGCTGTAAATTTTCACTCTGGATTCTGAGATTTTGTTCTGCTTTGACATGGAGTGGATGCCGAAAGTGGTTTTCCAATAATCTGGATTACACAATTTATTTTCTCATAAGAGAGGCGTTGAATGATGTCTCCTACTTCCACTGGAGTTTTATTTCTAGTTGGAATTCTCCAAGTTTGTTCAGGTAAGTCCGCTGTTTGGAACATTTTGGGAGAAAAATATGCAGATTTTTATTGGTTTAATATTGGGAAAGGAGGGAGAGGAGGAAAAATAATTAACTCTTTAGGTGATGGTGTGCAGGCTTCCTGTGGAAAAAATAGTAAAGACATAAACTCATTTAAGTATGAAATACTTATTATGAAATATTATTACATGTATGCCTTTACACAGACATGTTAGGTGTAGAACTCCTGCAGGCTCAGACGTTTCTGCTAAAAGCTTTGAACTCTTTTGTGTGAAACAGCCTGAATGTGGTTTCTGTCAGGCTTGAGTTCCTTTCCTTTAAATGAGGAAAGCACATTTTAACACATAAAGTAAAATCTGTGTGTTTTGTGGAGGGTTGCAGCACATGTAGAGTCAGGCAGAAAGTGCTGAACTGGATGATCATCAGTCACAGGGACAGCAGCAAACCCTGAGGTTTGTCAGGATTCTGCTCATGGATGTTCCTGCTGAGCGCAACATTTCTGCTATTGTCACTGTCTGCAGAATATCAGATGACATGTGAGCTTCTCTTTCAGCTATAAATGCATTTCTGCATGCCGTGTTGGACTTTTAATGTCTTTTTATCAAACTGAATGAATGTGGAGGTTTCAGCACTATCTTCTTATCTAATGACTCTCTTCCTTTTCATCCTGCACATGCTTCTTCTTCCCATCACTTCTTTGTTGGGCTCGTGGATCGGCTCGATGGGCTTTTCCAGCTCATTTGCTGCTGAGTTATGAGGAAGTGAAGGACTTCTACACGTTATCAGACTTTTAGGGACGCGTTTCCATGCTGAATGTGGAGCAAAAAGTTCTACAAAGACTGTAAAATAAAAAAGGAATGAAGCCTGTTAACATGATATATGATCAGGAGTTATTATTAATATTTGGTCTTAAATTATTTATTTTATTAGCACAGAAAATCTCCTGTAGCTAGAAGACGATGATGACTTCCAGGCTCGTTACTTTATTCCACAAACCTTTAATTATCAGAGTTCAGGTTTGGATTATTGTTTCTGTGTTTAAAACTGAAAAGGCATTCAGAGCCTCCAAAAAAAAAAAACAAAATGTACTGTGAAAAAATAATGTCCTTATGTTTCTCCTCTTGATCTTTCATTCAAAATATTAAAAATATAACCTTTAATTACAGTAAAATGATTGAAAGCAAAAATAAATTCTTATCGTAAAACCAATATTTTTCTGAAATATTTTTCTGAATGGTCCTGGAAGAGAAATATAGCGTGTCTATACTGACTCTACACACAGTGAGGATGATGATGATGATGATGATGATGATGATGATGATGATGATGAT
The DNA here is from genome assembly GCA_014773175.1 of Lucifuga dentata. Taxonomy (NCBI): domain Eukaryota; kingdom Metazoa; phylum Chordata; class Actinopteri; order Ophidiiformes; family Bythitidae; genus Lucifuga; species Lucifuga dentata. The sequence goes on from VXCM01004035.1 coordinate 40,617, forward strand.
GATGATGATGATGGTTCAAGTGGACAAAGAATCTCCAAAAATCACAGCTGGAGAATTACAGAAAGTCTTCAAAACTACGATCAGATGCCATCAGAATGAGAAAAATAAGAAATTCTTTTTCCTCTCATTTGTTTTACTTTAATTAAAGGTTAAAGGTTAAAGATTATATTTTGTTTGTGTTTTGAATGAAACATCAACAGAATAAATAATAAAGACTCAGAGCCCATTTTGCTTTTAATTGCCAAGGTTAATTTGTTGAGAACACTGTTCTCAACAAATTAATTAATTAATTCCTGTTCATATATAAAAAATATAAAACACCGTTAGGTTTATTGTGTTTTAAGTCTTAAATCGCACTGTGTCCGGTGGCTGCGTTTTGACTTTATGTCTTTCTGCAGGATTTCTGAGTTCAGATGGTATTTATGCTTCCTGGCTGGTTTCCTGAATTGCATCTTTGTTTCCTGTAACTTTAAAGGTCGTCAGGCTTCAGGCAGAGACGCAGTCATCAGTCTGTACAGGAAGCACTTTAACACCTAAACAGGAAGTAGGGTCAGCAGAAGGACTAGGTGGTGTCTCCATGTTGGCCCATAACGATCCAGACACCAGGTTTCCAGTTACGCCCAGCAGAGAGGATGTGTGTGTTTTAGAGGCGTGAGAATACGGCGAGCTAACGGACAGATGGTCTGGATTAGAAAAAGAACTGATATTTGCTGCTAATGGCAGTTAACACGTTTATTTTAGTGTCAAAGCTATGAAATAAACTGCAAATAAACAACATACTAACATGATGATGTGTGTATGTTTGTTAGGGAGGAAGATGAGATGAGATGACCTTTGCCCTGTCGGCCTTGCGGTGACTCGCTCGTGCCGCTTTGCCGTCTGAAGGTTGTAAATTGATGCCTTCATCTATCATATGAATCAGTTATCAGCTGATCTGTCCTCCGCTATACATACTAACTTCCTGTTATCGCTCCTCCAAACGCTGATCAGCCTGGCTGGCCTCACAGACAGGAAGAGTCGCCGTACGGGTGGTGAGATAACGCCGTACGGAGATGAGGCTGTTAGTGCTGATTCTGTTTACAAGCTGGAAACAATTTGAAGGCAAATATGAGAATCATTAGAATTTGTCCTTCTGAAGTTGCTGCTGTAATAGTGTCTGGGCGTAAGTGAGTGGGTGTCACGGCGTGCTGATAAAGACGTGGGCGGCGTGCTGTAATCAGCAACAGACCCGGCAGCCTCCAGCCGCNCGTGCTGATAAAGACGTGGGCGGCGTGCTGTAATCAGCAACAGACCCGGCAGCCTCCAGCCGCTCAGGTCCTGACAAATTGACTCGTAAGTGCTGATAAATTGCGGAGGCCTTCCAGCTCCTACATCACGGCGGTATGACGGGACGCAGCAGGCTCCGCAGCAATTAATGACCACAGAGCTCAGGTGAGACTCGTCTCTGTCTCCTGTCTGCCTCTCACCTTTCACTCGGCCTGAAAAAAAAAAAAAAAANAAAAAAAAAAAAAAAACTCTCATTAAAGCCAGATCCATCCACAGCTTCTGTTTTTCAGCCTTTTTGTGAAAATGTGGAAGAAAACTGAAACGATCGGCTGGATAAACAGTTCAGGCAGTTTGTTTGAAGGGAGATAAATTAGACGGCGACTCTTAATGATCCGCTTTTCTCCGACTGCTCTTCCTTTAATGGCCTAAAAGAGCTGCTTAATTGGATTAATTAACAAATCCTCTGACGTCTGTAGTTTGTAATTTGCCGCGCTGCAGCCTGACTGATAAACATGTCTGCAAAGACAATCAGAGGATTAAGATAATACAGATAATTAGGAAACTCAGGACGCGTCCCTCTGCCCTTAACTTCAGCCTCTCTTTGTGTAAACCCTGCAGAGTAACATCCGTGTTGCTGACATGTTCTGACTCTCAGCTCTAATAACGTGTCCAGACAGAGTAAAGCTCTCAGTAAGAATACTCGCCGTGACCTCGCCGGCGTCTGAGTCTGGATGATCACCGGAGCAGCAGGAGGTCCTTCAGGCTCAGCGGAGTTAACGGATCCTGTTCTGGAAGTTGACGTGGAGGACAAACGTTCCGTGTTGGAAGTGATAAACGCTCCGTCCTGCCAGACGCTTCAAATAACGAGCAGCAAAGCAGAAACGCTGCAACTTACAGATTTTAGCTGTTTACCTGTCAGTGTGTGTGTGTGTGCGCGTGGGAAGGAATGGAGGGGTTTGAGGAATCTCTTCATCCTCTCACCCATCCCCCACGTTTTGTTTTGGCTCATTTTTTTAAAGACTTGCCTTTTTTGAGGCTGGTCAGTGCGAAGCCTTCCTCAGATATAATGGGNGGGGGGGGGGGCACTGTGTCTTAACGGGGTGATTATAAGACGTGGAGGAGGGGAAGAAAACAGTTCACGTGTGTGTGTGTGTGTTGGGGATGACACAAAGGCTGCCCCAGGGTGTGAACGGGGGCAGGAGGAGGAGGAGGATGAAGGGGAGGACAGAGCAGTCAGACATGCATGATGCACCAGCGCAGGCAGAATTCCTGATCTCTGCTCCGTCGCATGTTCTCTCCGTCCCTCTGGCGGTGAATGTGCTGATGAGGTGATGTGGAGGAAGCTGAGGACGCCGGCGGCGTTTTTGCTTTTGAAAATGACGTCTGGGAGAGGTAGAGAGTTAGAAGTGCTGAGTAAATAAAAGCTGTGGATGCGGTTTGGTTTGGTTCCACGGCTAACGTCCCTCACAGTCAGGATCTCCTGAAGGCCGCCTGGCGTTTTCTGCCTCCTGCATGTTAAAAAGCTCGGACCTCCTCTTTTCATTTCTCCGTGGGGAGGCTCAGAGATGGCATTGAAGCCTTTCCTCAGAATCCGTCTTTATTTCCTCTCTCTGTGAGCTCAGGCCTCCTCCAGCCTCAGCCGCCATTCTGTTAGCGCCTCACCGCCAGCCTGGATCCACTTTTGAAATGCTAAACCTCTCTTTGGTTATAACTGACAGCAGAAAATACCATTAAAGAGATTGAGAGGAATAGATTAAATTAGCAGTTAAAAGAGAGACTGCTAATTAGTTGATTAATGTCCTGGGTCCCTCCCCCTTTAATACACTGCTGTATTCAGGATTCGCGTCGGTGGCGAGCCGTCTCCTTCCCTGGGTTTGACCATTGTGATGGTCATGGGAACTTTCAGACGTTACTTTTTGTTTACCTGGTTTTTAAAATCCATGCAGCAGAAGTGATGCAGTCAGAGATCCGTGTTGCAGAAACTTCACGTCTGACTTCCTCAGGTTTTTTCTGCCACACAAAAGGCAACGATAAAAGTAGGAGGAGAGTCATTATTTAAGAGGAAGTGCAGGAAAACATGATTAACCAGAAAGTGACCTTGAAATTCACTATTATACGACTGCTTTTGGCGGCACTCCCGCCATTCATCTGTAACCATGGTGAGGAGGCTGCAGATAGCTGGGTGAGTTTCCAGCATGAACAGACTAAGTTAGAAGATTAACGCTGATCCGTTTTGGTAAAAGGCTTTCCTGCACGCCGCTGACATTTTCCTTAAATCTGATGTCAGCAGTGAAATCAGCAGCATAATCCCAGATGCTAGATTTTCAGACTGGTTGCTGTCAGCGCGTGTTTGTAAAGACACGGCTGATAAAAAGCTGCAGGATTTTCACCTTTTCAAAAAGCTTTTTGCTGCACTTTTCAATAGGCCTGACAGAGCTGCAGAGTGACGTCTCCTCTGAAATGTCCCATCTCCCACGCTCCTCCTCCTCCTCCTCCTCCTCTGTGGACCATAAAAGCTCTAATTGAATAACAATTCTACTGCTGCTTGATGCATAGGTTCTTCAGGCTGTAAGCATAAGACTGCTTTTCCATTTGGTTTTGCGTCTGTTGCTGAGTTTTAATCACCAGCTTCAAAGCTCAGACTTTGAAAAGTGCATTTTCAGTTTGAGAGCGTCTGTCTTCTCACATTTAGCTTCTCTGATCTACACGATGCTGCTCTATGATGAATGCTGTCAGACTTATGATTCTGATTTTACATTCATTAATGACAGCCAGAGTTGATTCCATCTCATGATGTTTTATAATCAGAACGTGCTATTCATTTCTTCATCCATCTCTGCTCATTGCTTTACTGATATAAGGATTCATGGATTTGACCTCCTTCCTCACCGAGCCGTGATGTCATCACAAAATTACGGCGATTTGCCTTTAGTATGTATCCTGTTAGAAATTCATGCACTTTGCCATATGTTATCTCTTCTTATGAGGATTTGTTAAAGGACCATACCACCCATTTTGCATGTTTGAGCCTCATATATTCAGTTTTCATACATGTTACGTTACTGACAATCATTTCCCAAAGGATAAAACCGTATTTCAGCTTTCCTGATATTTTGCTAAATCTCTTAATCTTTCAAAATCAAATATTCAAGTGATACACCCACCTTAAAAATCCATGTTTCTCCTGCTAATAGTTACACAGCCTTATGAAGTCACGGTCCTTTAAATTTTTCCATAAACGCAGGTCTTCTTTTGGGACTATATTCCCCGGTGGAGGCATACATTCACTCCACGCTTTTTATTGAGCTTAAACACTAAAATTACATAACTTCTAAAAAAACCTGAATACACGTCTTGTTGGTGATGATGGATTACCTATCCCAAGAACGTTTACAGTATCAACAAGTTGATTTTAATAGCAGAATGAACTGAAACCAATGGAGGTCTGGAAGGTAGGAAAAACATTTTTAATTCACCATTCCAGTAGTATGCTTTGGGAAATGATTGATGTAATGTTACGTGGATGAAAATTGAACATATTAGGCTCAAACATGTAAAATGGGTGGTATGGTCCTTTAATATATTCTGAGCCCAGCATGGATAATAAAATGATGTCCAAAAAAATCCTCCACAGCTTATATAACATCATCATCTCCGGCGAAATAGGATGCAGCTAAAGCTTTTTTTAACGTTTGTGAGGAGCCAGTAATCATCTACATCTCACTTCCTCATGCGTAAGGCTAAGAAATTATCAGTCGGCCCTCTAACGTTGTATTTGTTTTTAGTGCAGCAGGTTTTACCTGTGTGGTAAACAGTAATAAATGAAGCATTGGTGAGTGACTGTAAACCATAAATGCACCGTTTGGGGTTTTGTTAACGGCTGGTCTGCTGATCGCTTTTGCCTGGAAAATCAGCGAAATGTGAGCGGAAAGGAGCAGAAATGTGACGGGTTTTTATTTCCACTTACAAAACCGTTTGAGAGGCTGTTAGCGAGAGAAATAATTCCTCTGGTATTTGTCATTGCTGTGATCTCGCTGGAGGAAAACAGGTTTTCTCAGAGTGTGTGATTGTCAGATGGCTGACGGTGTTTCTGAGGAAAGCGTGTTTGCTTGGATACCGCGTGTACCTGGACGTGTGCATGTTGAGATGAAGGACGCGGTAAGTGGGTGCTGGAGAGCAGGCAGGTTAGCGAGCAGCCGTCCAGAGAAGGAAATTTCTTTTTAATGCCAGACTGGGCAAACTCTCCCCTCTGGACGTCCAGAAAAGCCTTCTTGGCAGACTTCGCCCCTTCATTAATTTTGACCAAATATTTTCTGTGCATCACAAGGCATGCCTTACATCCCATGTTCATTTTTCCAGGCCAGGTTTTGCAGCGTTTGTGTTCCGTTCGGCTGGACTCGGGCCATGCCCCGCTCAGCAGACCCACGCCGCTGCTGCGTCTGGGATTTTGCCACAGGAAGAAGTGGCTCCACTGAGTCTTAACCTACAGTCGGCCTCTGGAGCCACGTTTCTCTGTAATAACACCTCACATCCAGCTGCAGCACGTGAACCGCTGTCCCATACATGCATGTGTGCACATACACCGCGTCGCTCTGTGATCTGCGCTTTTAACCTAAAGGCCGCCGAAAGGAAACGTGCCAAAGGTTCCTCACTCAAACATCGCTGCTACGTTTGACTGAACGCTGTCGCTGAAATTCCTTTTCAACATCAGCTGACTGAGATTTGCTGAAGAATGTGTTTGTCTGAACATTTAGAATCGCCTACATAAGCGGTTAAGGTCATCGGCTGTGCTCTCAGGGACTGTAACCTGACACCGCCCAGCAGAAGGCGGTATCAGCGGCTGCCATCAGCTGAATAACATTTAGAGAGCATTAGCTGCTTTTTGGCCGTGCCTGCCCTGATTCACTTTGGCGTCTCTTCAGAGCTGTTCTTTTTGTTGTCACGCAGCCTAAATGCCGTGCTCTCTTTGGCCGGGCCGTGCCAGCTGAGTCCGTTGATCACGCTTCCTCCTCGCCGCCCTAGCCCTTCCCCCGCCTTCCCTCGTTTCCTTGCTGCCTACCTCCGTCCCCTCAGGGCCAGTCGCAGGAAGAGAAATACCGCAGCACGTCCGCAGAGCGACCTTGGAAAGAGCGGACCTACGAACGCCGCATCTCATGCTGCGTTCACAGACCTCAAAAGTCCAATTTTTCCCAGTTGGAAGTTCCAACTTCCAACCTCAAACTGTTCCAGCCAAATGTTATCAAAAAAGCACCTGAACACTAATAAATACCGTAAAACTAATTAAACTTAGTAATAAATGCTAACTAAAGCAAAGTTAGACTACAGGACTGTCTGGTTATTTTATAATGATAATAATCACAGTATTAAACTTTGTGCAGAGAAGTAATATTATGAAATTATTTACACTTACGTATCAACGGCAAACAGTTATTATACAAAATAGATAGTTACCATGGTGATATATTCTGACCTTTTTCTTTCAATTTCCCACACGAAAAAATACTTTATTCACCTTTTACCTGATCATTTCCATTCACAAAGCTCGCTTCCATGGCGCCGCCATGTTGATGACGTCATACTNTTTTACCTGATCATTTCCATTCACAAAGCTCGCTTCCATGGCGCCGCCATGTTGATGACGTCATACTCGGTAAGTCAGGGTAGATCATTTCCCAGCCGGAGCTCCGACTTCAAGTTCCGTTCCAACGCATTTTTCCAAGTAAGAAGTCGCAAAAATCTGAGTTCGGAGGTCTGTGAACGCAGCATTACTCTTGTGCCCTCACCGTTCTGCTGCAATCATCGCATAATAAGCAGCGTGGGAAGCGTAGAAAGAGCCGTACCCGCCTCTGTTATAAGCTCTATATTTGCTGTTTTTAAGTGTATACAAATTGTTTTGCTGAAGCAGAGTTTTATTAATCTCTTGAGGATTTTCTGTCTGGTAGTTTATGGAAGCAGAAGTCAGCAGTGAGGCTCTAGCTGTCCCCTGTTGGGAAATAAATGTACCAGTATATTCAATTACCCATATTTCTCCTCTCCTGCTGTTCCAGGCTGTTTGATGCATCGCTGAGATTGCACTGGTCAAACCTCATTAAAAACTGGCAGCGCTGGAAAACAAAACAACAAGTAATTGCCCAGGTGTGCTTCTTTTTCGTAATCCCCTCCGTGCTCCAAATCTGGCTTTGCTGCGTCCTGTAGCTTCCTGATCGTGGGCCGAGTTTGGCATCCGGGCTTCAAATTAATTACAGCTCTTTTCCCGGGGCGTCTGCCTGCTGATTGGCTGACATCCTCCACGCCCACGGTGAAGCTTTTTCCTCCAAAATCTTCTTGTGGTAAATACAGAGGGTCAGCTGAGAGGTGTGAGTGAAGTCAGACACACACACACACACACACACACAGTAAAATGATTGATAGATGCTGACACACAAACAAAGCGCAGACTGTCTGATAGCGACAGACTCTTTGCTTACGTTTGACTCTGATCTGACAGCAGCTTCTTAACAAGCGTCCTCTTCCTCCTCCTCCTCCTTCTCCTCCTCCTCCTCCTTGTCTCTGTGAATAGATGTAATAAAGCACAGGAACTACATTTATCCTGCAGGAATGAATTCTGTCCTCATGGCCTTCTGAAGAGTTTGACAGATTTTATTTGTGCCTAATGACATTCGCCGGAGCAGCTCAGCATCAGGAGGAGCTACAACTCATCCGTTATGGCTTCCCCTGGGTTCAATCTAGTTTAGTTTCCTATTGTCGTTTCTTTTCAGATTACCTTCTTGTGTTTATGCTGCTGACACAATGTGAAATTACTATTGATATTTTGAATTGTAAGGCAGGAAATTGAGTTATAATATTAACGAATCAGCCATTTTTCTGTATGGAGTTCCTTTTCATCCATGAGCTTACAGAAGAAGAGTTTTTACAGCAGATAAAACATAGATTTCTTTACTGTCTGTTGCTGCTGACAAGATGTTTCATGAGTATCACCACTCCACTATCATGTATCCTATCATGCAGCCTGTCATGCATCCTATCATGCATCCTATCATGCCTTCTGTCTTCCAAATGTATCAGGCTGTTTGGGAAAAGCCTGCAGCAGAAGTGCAGATACTGTACCTATTGTCTCGGCTCCAGATGGGGCCTCAGAGCAGGATGGGCCCCAGCCTCCCCAAGGAGCGCTCTGGCAGCCGTCTCGCTCGGCCTTGGTCGCCAGAGGAGAAGCAGGGATGTGTTTCCCAGCTGACAGATCCAGGAAGTGGAGCTGGTGCTCTGGTCCGTCAGTAGATCCTTTCCTGATGAGTGACAGTCAGAGTCCTGTTCATGCTGGCGCCATGCGGCCTGAAACAAGCGGAAGAGAGATGCTTCTGTATGTTAGCATCAGCAGTTCTGTATGTACATGATAAATGATCTCAAACACGCTCAGATGCTACAGCAATGATAATATGATGCAACATTATTAGCAAAACTAATAAAAACTGGAAGGTTTAGTGACGTGAACGACTCGCTGATGTTCTCCAACTGCTGCTTCATTTATTTAACATACCTTGTGCTTGAATGAATGATTGCATGAACCAATGAATGAATGAATGCATGCATGAATGAATGAAAGAATGAATGAACGAACAAATGAATGAATGAATCATGCATGAATGAATGCATGAATGAATGAAAGAATGAATGAACGAACAAATAAACGAATGAACAAAAACGAATGAATGAATGAATGAATGAATGAATGGGACCCTTGTATACCCTTGTCTTCATTAGACTTTGCAGAAATCATGTTTAAAATGAACATGTGGACTTCAGTCGTTTCCATATCAACAGATACAGGAACGCAGTCACACGTCGCCGTGGCGATCTGAGTTTAATGTCGGCTTGCAGTGTTGTGAATAAACCCTCACATATGTATTGTATTTCAGGCCTTCTTTGATGAATAAAAACATTAATTTGGACGGTGGCACTATTTTGTGGAAGCTGATCTCAGTTCTCAAGTGCTGCTTTGGTATCGTGAGGAAAGCGGACCCCAGTCTGTTTGGTAAACGGAGACAAAGAGATGAGGAAAGAAAGAGGCTATAAAGATATCCATCATCCCCCCCTCGCCCCTCCTCCGTGTCCCCACACACACACACACACAGGCTTTAATCCTGCCTCTTAGGAGTGTAAGCGATAGCCTTGTGTAACATTAAAAACAGGTCTGATCTGATGCAGAGTCATTCATGCAGAGCGTTGCAGGGTGGGATCCTGAAACGCCGCGAGATTCCGTTTCACTTTCCTGTTAATGTCATCTGATCAGCAGTATTGTACCTGCTCCTCTCTCTCTCTCTCTCTCTCTCTCTCTCTCTCTCTCTCGCTCTCTCGCCCTCCTGTTTTGCCATCTTATCTCTGCTCTCTCTGTCTTATCTTTTCTAATTCAACAGAGAAGAGTGCCATTTTTTGCTTTCAGGCCTTTTATTGGCCAGCCCCATTCTGAGTGGGCGTGGCTTCAGTCTCCACCTGGCTGCCCCGAGGGACACGCCCTCTGCTCTTATCTCTGCCATAAATCCCTCTTAAATCCCCTAATCACAGATTAATGGCCTGTAGATAGCCTGCCTTATCACAGAGCCGGATTCTGTATCTGCAGCTCAGCTGGACGACGAAGACGACGACGATGATGATGATGGTCTGACTCAGGTTCCTGCTGCTCAGATCTTCAACTTTAACATCTTTATGAGACTCAGAGTCTTTGAGCACCTTTATGAGGGGAATTAAACTGGTGTAACGTTGAGAATACACACTTACGATGACATGCTGGATCATTTGAAGTGAAGTTGTTTTATCATCCAGGGAAGGCGACACGTCATCCCGTCTCTGTGTCTCAGATCGTCCTGCTGCCCTGTGGGTTCTGTGGGGTAAAGGTGGTGACTCTGCCTTCCTCTTCCTCATGCTGCCAAGAGAAAGAGCAGGAAGAGATGGAGGACCTGAACTTACTGCTGCAGACGGAGGATTTCTTTTCTCTTTGCATACCTGCTTCCTGTTTCTGTCCATCTTCCTCTGCCCTCCTCTCCCTTTTTTAAATAATGGATCAATTCAGCTCAGAGCGATTAGTACCGTATAAACCCGTATAAACCTNTCCCTTTTTTAAATAATGGATCAATTCAGCTCAGAGCGATTAGTACCGTATAAACCCGTATAAACCCGTATAAACCCGTATAAACCTGACCTCCTGATGTTCCATCAGTTTATTTATTTAGCAGATTCCCTGTTTTTCTGGGTATTGTCATAGTATTCCTGTGATTTTCTGAAAATAATCCACGTACCGGTAAACATGATATTTATTCAGCAGCTGATTACCGTATCTGACCAATCACAGCAGAGCTTACTGGCTGCCGCAAAATGTGCTGATAAGATGTTTAGTCAGGAAATATCTCATTCTAAGGTCTGATTTAAACTGTTTTCATGGTAGTGGTAGTATTTCCTGGAAGTTTCCTTCTCTGGATCTGATCTGAGTTTCTCTTGTATAAGCCGACCGCCAATTTACTTTGTGACATTTGATAAAAAAAAAAAAAACNAAAAAAAAAAAAAACTCAGCTTATACTCGAGTATATATAGTAATTAAAATGCAACATACATGACGTTGCCTGGGAGGAGTGTGAGTTTTTAATTGTAAAGGGCAAAACTGCAGGTTTTTATAAGGACCCGCCTCCGTCTAACCTGAGGCTGCTCTGCAGCTGCAGTCTTCTTCTTCTGTGGTTTACTTCATCTGGAGTGTTCAGGTCGATTTCTGCCTTTCAGACATGCAGCCTTCATCTCTGCAGCACCTAAAGTCTGATTCTGTGTTTTTTTATTGACATCATGGTGATCTTCGCTGACAGCAGCTGGTTTCACTGAAACTACAAAATGCTGCCAGGATTTCTTTACGTAAACGAATAAGGTGTTCATCCTTCTGTCTGTAGCGAGGTCCGTTAGCTATGACCTCACCGTGGGTCACATGACGGTTCTCACATGAGAAGCCTGGAAGCAGGGTTATCTCATGGAACTCAGTACATCCGCTAATGTTTCACGGTGAAAATCTGTTCAGCCCGCGGCAGAAACGTAACGGACAGGACGACCCCGTCTGCTCCAGCATCAAAACCCGATCATACATCCTCTCTCAGCGAGAAGAAACACCCTAAAGCTGCTGATGAATCCTCATGCGTACAGACGTGTGAGTGAGGCTCAGCCTGTGGGTCTGGACCCCGCGGTGACCCTACGGATTCTCTCTGTTACTCAGATTTCTTTTAGCAGAGAATCGTAGGTTTTTTTAATTACCTGCAGCCAGAAAAGGCTCCCTCAACCTTCGTTAAACTCGGTGTGTTTTTGTGATGTGAGTCTGTGAATAAAAGAGGAAAGAAAAGAGAGAATATTCCAGAAAGTGAAGGAAAAAGAAAAAAAGGATCTAGCCTCCGGCACCAATCGATCAGTAGAAGTCCCAGCTTCCCTTTGGTGAAGCTTCATATGGCATGAGCTCATCTCATGTTCCGTGTGTGTGTGTGTGTGGNGGGCAGCACTTTGAAATAAAGGAGGGCTGGAAGAATCAAAGTAAAGAAAGAAAGATGGTGAATACTACAGTACTACACAAGTGAAGTACACACTCTTCCTCTGTTGTTTCTGTAGTACTAATAAAAGCGTAGTAGTACACACTCTCTCTTCTTCTGTTGTTTTTTTTTCCTCCGTTAGCTCATGTAGCACGTAGCATCATGTGAAAACATGCACCTGCAGAGTAATGCTTCACTTCCTGTGTCCTTCCTGTCCCTGGTGAGAGGTAATGAAGCTGAATTAACTGAGGTCACCAAAGTGGCTGTGGAGATCAGCAAGGGAACACACACACACACACACACACACACACACACACACACACAATGAATTTAATCAGGGACAAGGAAAGCATAATGGAATTTTGTAACTGATACATGCTTGCACACACATCGCTTAAGACATTAGCGCACGCACACACACACACACACACACACACACACACACACACACACACAGACAGTAAGAACTCTTATTTGAAATGCTCCTGTATATCCTGTGTGTATTGTTTTCTCATGCAGCCGTTAATTAAGATGATCTGCTCTGGTCGTTAGCGGTAAACACTGATCAAACCCAGAACTTCCTGCCGCTCAGACCTGTTTTGTTTTTTGCTCAGACCTCCTCAGACGACCACATCTGAATCCTTAACGCTCCCCATAAAACCTAAAACTTCAGACCCATCCAAATTAGAGAGCAGCCAGCTAAATCAGGACAGAGCAGTTAGCGGAGCTCTTTAATAAAACATGTCTGCTGTGGTACGAACGGCTTCACGTGTTCCAGAATACCGCTAGCAGAGCTCTTTACTACAACATGTTAAAGGGCGGGGCCTCATTAGCATACGGTCTGGAGGTTCAGCAGGCTGTGATGGGAGAAGGTTACAGTTGGGGTTAATTAGCCTGGTTCAGATAGCTCCAATCAGGAAGCAGAGATATGTATTTTTAATAAACTTTACTCAGGAATCAGACGATTCATTTTGGCTGCAGGCTGCGTGTGCTGCAGGCTGCGTGTGCTGCGTGTGCTGCGCTCTCATTCCTCCTCAGACGTGCTTTTATCTGTGTAGATATTTTATTTCTCACTACATACATGATACTAAATCTAAAAAAACATGGGCTTACTTGTTAGCACAGAACAAACAGAGCAGTGATTGGTTGCTGTTGGTGGATTCTCTAACTACAGTCATGATTAGATCCTACATAAAACACGTGTGACATACATGTGACATTCACAATCTAAAGTGCTTTTTTCTCATGCTAACACTTCAGCAGTAAATAAATGCTTGTGTGAAAAAAAGCCAACAAATAGTGAATGATGTTAATGATGTCCTGCGTTAAGAACAGAGGAGCTGATTGGCTGTCGCTGCACTATTTTACTCGTGTAAATGAGCTGCAGCCACAAAAGCAACCGCAGCAGCAAAGCCTGAACACGTTAGGAAGCAGGTCTGGAGGGAAAACATGGTGTTTGCATTAGGTGTGTAAGCAGCATCTCCCACAGGCTGAGAACCGTTGACCCGGGGGGGGGGGGGGGNGGGGGGGGGGGGGGGGTCAGCAGCAAAACATCAGCATCTTCACTACACCTCTGCACAAACTTTTTACACGGAGGAAATAATACATCAGGTTTCAGCCGCTAAATAAATTGTATGTATAAAACACCAGCTGTAAGATTTCTGCCCTGAACAAACTGTAAAAGGTAAAGTTTGATAACCTAAATAAAACTAGAATTTGATTTGACAGTGTTTAACAAAATCTGAGCAGCTTGTCTGCAATAAAATACTGAAATAAGCTGGGAAAAAAATGAAAGTCTGATGATGAGGGTATTCTACACGCATGTACTGTGTTGTTTAATATTTCATTGACCATGCTACACGCTTGTGTTGAAGCGATTAATCTTTCCGCAGAGCTGTCACTAATTATGCTGACCAGCCTTAGAATATGTGGCAGCCACAGGAAGAAGATGCGCTCTCAGCACCAGGTTTGCAGGGCGGCGGGGGAGGGGCGGAGGGCAGAGGGCACGGAAACGGGCCGTGTGGCACGTCCACGGCATGCTGGGTAAATTAATTGCAGGCCTGTGCCTCCAATTAGATCCAAATCCCTTTAGTTAGAGCTGGATGGGCTCCAAAGGACTATGCTGGGAGATACAGCAAGTTTGGAACACACACACACACACACACACACACACACACACACACACACCATGAAGTTCCAGCCTTCAGAAATGAAGGAGAGGAAGCTAATTTACATGTAAAGCAGGTTTGATAGCCACAGCTGACTGGTCTGACAGCAGAAGTAATGATGTTAGCATGAGGATGCTAACCCTGCTAGCATTGCTGCTAGCATGACTGTTGTGTTCTCATTCTTCTAATGCCTGAGTTTCTGCTGCTGCTTTGGCATTAGCTATGTGGCATAGCTTATTTTTTACCTCTGACTTTTCCTTTTCTGATTTCGTATCCTTTTCTGTTGTGTTCCTTTTTTTCTGGACTTTAATCTGGGAGACGCATCGATGGAGCGTTGCAGAGCTTTGCTAAAGGACATGTTGCTGTAATTAAAGGGCTTCGCTGACAGACGGCTTTTTACTCTTCGTTACTCTGGATCAGCAGAAGCTGAAAAATCATCTCATGTTTTACCCAAACAGGTCACGATGATCATTGTGTACATGTATGTCATTAAAAAATAATTCATGTGTGTAAATTCTCAGCACACAGCATGGTACAGGTCCTAATCATCACTATCATAAAAACATGAGTAACGTGTTCCTGGAGCTGCTGAAACAGCTAAAGGGATAAAATAGTTTTAAATTTTGACTAAAAATCTGTAATCATAATTAAACATAAACTGGCTTTTTAAGCTTCTCAAAAACTTTCATCACGGCATCTCTGCATATGAATCTCCGCAGGCTTAAACTTTACTCATGTTCATTTTTTAGGATCCCGTCTGCGCCAGGAGGACTCCCCACCCCGGATTGTGGAGCACCCGTCCGACCTGATCGTTTCCAAAGGAGAGCCTGCAACTCTCAACTGCAAGGCGGAGGGCCGGCCCACGCCGACCGTGGAGTGGTACAAGGATGGAGAANCTCTCAACTGCAAGGCGGAGGGCCGGCCCACGCCGACCGTGGAGTGGTACAAGGATGGAGAACGGGTGGAAACGGACCGGGACAATCCCCGTTCCCAGCGCATGCTGCTTCCCAGCGGATCCCTCTTCTTCCTGCGCATCGTGCACGGACGCCGCAGCAAGCCGGATGAGGGCTCGTACGTCTGCGTCGCCCGTAACTACCTGGGAGAAGCAGTCAGCCACAACGCCTCGCTGGAAGTCGCCAGTAAGTGCAGCGTGCCTCGTCTGCTTGTTGCTGCTGTTTCTGTTTCTTTGCTGCACACCGTGAAACGTGCAGCAAACGGGTCTGTAGGTGGAATACTGTAACATACATGTTGCATGTAATACTGTAACATGTCAGAGCATCAAGAGGCAGCAGACAGGAAGCTGGACATCGCTGCTACAACCTTTCACTTTAAAAGGTTTTGGTTAGAAAACCCGACAGTTTATTATTTTAATAAAGAAAATACTCATTTGAATTAGTTTTTTTTAAATAGTTTAGAGAACNAAAAAAAAAAAAAAAATCAATTTAAATCAAAAATCGGCCATCAGTGTGACAAAAATTGAGATTTTATTTTTAGGCCGTATCGCCCTAGCTGCAGCTGAATGTTCGGTTCCTCCTGGTCTGTCTTCACGCTGGCTGAGATGGATAACGTCTCAGCAGATGTAGGATGTGTTGGCCTGCAGAGCCTCAGGGAGACGTGTCCTGATCAGTCCAGGTGACGCTCCTCTGAAGACCTGAGTAGGCGGTCAGAGCCTTTCTGCTTTCTGTCAGAGATACGAGCTTTATATAGAAATGAGTGTAATCGCTGCGTGTTCAGCCATCTTTTAATGGAGCTCTTTCTGCATTCAGACGCTCTTTATTGGCTGCTGCACGACAGGCGCTTTGATGTAAAGTGCATTTTTCCATCTCAACATCAACAAGTATGAAAGGTTTAGAAGTGGAGCATTTTAAGCAGATACACAACATAAAACGCTAAAGCATTTAGCCTTTTTGTGGATGGCGTCCTGTGTTGACAAATTTGTTCCCATGATTCTTTGAAGCGGCTTTGCTTGGTGAGTCAGCGCTTCAGACATTTACCTCTGAGGCTGAAGGCAGCGAGGAGCTCGGATATCAGCGTCCTGCAGCGAGCTGGAGGCCGTCACAGGCCGCTCACCGTAACCTAATCAAGACGGGAAAGAAAGGATCGTGTGTGTGTGTGTGTGTTTTGTGTTAGGTATGGACTCCTGGCTTTTCTAAGGGTGGTGGTCTTGGATATGAGGTTAGGTCTGATCGCTGGGCTGAATGTCTCAGGTGAAACATGTCTGAGTTTAAATGAGACGAAGCTTTGCTGGCGATGCTGCTTATATATGCCGGACGCCATCATGGACGAATGGAATATAAAACAAAAAGAATCTTAGACCTTTGTAGCTTTAGCATTTTTCTGATGTATTCCATGACACTGCTTTTGGTGATCACAGATGAGTTGGATTACATGGAGCACAAACGTGGTTGAATGTGTGTCTTCCTGTCTAATGCGAGACACGCTTGGTCACACAGAAAAGAGGGCGGAGCCTCCATTCCATCTAAAGCCACTTATTCAAAGAGTTACAGGCAAATTAAATAAAGTCAAAGGATTCCAGAAACCCATGTGCTTGGCACATAATCTAAGACTCCAAAGGTCATAAATCTAAACTGTTTTCCTCCGTGTAGATGATATGTAGTGTTTATTTCAGGGGTTTTTTAGCCTAACACCACGCTAGGCGGAAACGGCGAGGAGTAGAGGACATCGCACCACTGGCTCGGTCGGGTTTCTTATTCTGTATCAGGTTCAAACGGACCCATAATGACAAGCCGCTCCAGCCCTCTCTCTCTCTCGAGCTTTTAGCTGGTGTCTCTCGCCCCCTCTCTCTCCAGCTCATGCTTAACTACATATAATTATGTTGTCGGAGCAACCAGGATGGAACCGCACCAAAACCCAGGCCAAAGAACAGAAAAAGCCGAGAGGCGCTGAGAATTTTTGACAAGGCCTGATTTAAACTCTGGGCAAAGAAGCTAAAACCCATAAATAAAACCCACGGCACGCAGAAGAATGTTTAAAACCATTTCATATGTTCCTGAAGCTGCTGATCACGCCTCGCGGCTCAGAGTTAAACGCTGAGACTCCATGTTTGACTCAGAGCCTTTCAGCAGGAAGTCGTGCTTTAATTGTGTTTATTCTGTGTAACATTTTCACTGTAAAAGCTGAAAAAGCGTGTTGCATGTTTTTCTAAGAGCCTTTTACGGTTTCTTTAACTCTCCAGCAATTGTTAACATAATCCAAGTTTCAACAAGTCCTGTTTTGCCGAGCTATCCCGGTTTGTTTGGTTTATCATTAACTACATGCGTGTTCAGCTCTGGATCGCAGCTCTAACCCAAAGCCTAATGCTTCCCGTGTTTGCCTTGTGTATTCCAACACGCTTAAGACAGGATTCTTTCCCTCTTATCTTATTGTTTTCTTTGTATTACAGATGTAGATGTCAAATAGTGAACTTCCTTCGTGCACAAAGAGCGCCGTTTGATAGGGACTCAGAGTAAGAACACGGTAAAGTTCTTCCTACATCAGAAAAACAAATCTAAAGTCCTTTTTATGTTGAGAATTTGTTTCATTCATTTATTTATTAATTAGTTTATTTGTCAGGAAAAATGCTCATTAATCAACAGTAAAACAGAAAACTGTAAATGACGCTAAAGGCTAATTTCCATCTGCAGTCCCTGGCCAGGTGTTGAAAGAACCACACGCCATTTTACATGTTTGAGCCTAATATGTTCAGTTTTCATACATGTAACGTTACTGACACTCATTTTCCAAAGCATACTACTGGAACGGTGAATTAAAAATGTTTTTCCTACCTTCCAGACCTCCA